>JAGKTI010025248.1:0-14052 GCA_018397915.1 Birgus latro
CACATGCTTACAAGAATATAGCATAAAGTAAGTTCTGCTTGTGATGTGGAGTCAGAATTCTCGGGTTTGAATTGTGAGTGAATGAGTGTGTGACCCATTTCACCCACTGGACATGCTGTTAATTAATTTTTCCTCTGTCAGGTTTTCATTTTTCATGATTTCTGACCTCTACCTCATCCCATCCTTAGCTGGGAACATGAGTTAGGGATGGTGATGATGATGATGATAATGAAGGTGATGATGCAGGATTTGAGTTCTGGTACAGACCATCGCTATTATTCTAATGTTTTATCTTAATGTTTATTTCTTCAGTGTTGATAGATTTGTATGCATTATAACGATTGGCTTGCACATGCCTGATATGGGCAGACAACTCTACTATACTTGGTGAAGCCATGTTTTACGGGTATGTAAAGAGAGTTGTCTGTTTGTCATGAAGTCATCTACTAGTTAGCTGCTACAGTATTAATCCAGTATATACTGTATATTCCATCATGATAAAGTGAGGACGAAAACAGTTTTTTAAATACCTGTACTTAAATTCTGTACGCTTACCATTGTACTCCAGAAACAGAAGTAGAGAAGCATTATGTAGTCCTAGCACTGTTACAAATTGTGGTCGATAGAATGTATGACCTTGTATTGAAAAGATTGAGATTAGGACAGGCATTAATGCTGTTCATTTTTTTTTTTTCAGTGATTGTGGAGTATTGTAATGGCCAGACACAGGGACAGACCTGACCAAGAGAGATGCAGGTAATGGTGGAAGCAGAGATGACAGTTACCAGGTTTCTTTATACATATCTGAATAATTAATGCATTGTTTTCCATGTCACTTTTAATCCTCCATATGAACTATTAGCGCATATCTGAATGTTTGTTTAGTTGCCTGCCAATCTTTTCTCTCTGTCTTTCTCTGTTTATCTATATCTGTCTCTCTGTCTGTCCATTTTCTCTCTATTTATTTATCTATCTTTGCATCTTTCTATCTTTATCTATCAGTCCATCAGTCTATCTGTTTATCTATATCCATCTGTCTGTGTATTGACTATATGGTTAGGAGGCTGTGGGCAGTGGGGGCCAGTCTCTTCCCACATCATGTGTAGCCATCTCTGAGTTTGAACCATTTTTTAAAATCTTCACCATTTCATGCTTTTGTTAGTACTGCAAGCAGAAAAATTATTTCATATTTCCTAACTGAGAGTGTGCAAGGATGTGTGAGATAGTATGAGAGTATGTTTGGCTATGAGGGTGTGGAATGGTGTGGAAATGAGCCTTGTAGATTGATGTGGTCAGAATTGTAGTGTCATCTAAGATTATATGAAGTTATGATGGTAGGTGGGGGTGCCTACCATCCACTCACTTGATGTAGTGCTGCTTTGGGTGTCTGCCCTTTCCTCTCCTCCATCCTTCTTTCCTTCCATCCTCTTCTGTCTTTCTTTCGTTCATTGTTTCCTCGTCCTTGTGGTGTTACACTCCCTCTTTTGTCTTTCTTTACTTCATTCTTTCCTCATCCTTCTGCCTGTGGGTGACTCTACACTGAGTGACAAGTCAAATGGTTTCCTGTACACCAGGAAAACATTTACTAGGCTGGGTCGTAACCATATTACCAAATTTTGGCGGCTGGTGGCTTAGTGGGTAATTACGGCACTCCAAATGGATTGAGCCAGTGTAGGTTTATATCCAAGGGATGGTTGGGGTTTATTGCTCATGTAATGCCACTCAGGGATGAGTGAAGCTGGTCACTCTCATCTTAAATGCCAGAACCAACCTGTGGCCCCCGGCTCCTGCGCTCCTCATGGGGTAACGTAGGATTGGATGATAGATGGATGGATTGAAAAAGTTGAGAAGCAAAGGACTGGAGTCTGCAAAAGTTTCCCCTTCCAGTAAGGTTTACCCATATTGCAGATGAGTTGTACATTGACTTGTGCCACATACACAAAAACCAGATGCTGTTAATTACACAAGCAAATCCATGTTACTATACAGGGTGTCCAGCAAGTTTGTCATTAGCAACTGGTGATTATTATTCAAGAATTTCTAAGCTAAAAACAAAACAAACAAACAAAGTTCCACTACTTTTTTTTGGCAATAGTTATACACAATTGTTTGGTATATTCATAGAAAATTGTCTACCGTGTAGACAAAGAAAACTTAAATATACTGGCAAACTTGTGCAATATTCCGTATATGCTCGTACATTATTTCATACATAACATTAATGGCATAATTTGCTAAACAACCTGTATATTCAGTAGCCCATTCTGTGCAATGAACACAATAGTCTACTCTGATGAAATTACTGCACTTCCACAGCAATGACAACAAAATCTAGAGAACTATCAAGTAATGCTGAAACTGACAGAATATTATCATAGCGTCACTTAATAGATAACTGAAAAGGTACTGAAAGCTTAAATCTTTTATTTCCAATAAAAATCTGTTCTGAAAGCAAAAGTCGGTATTGGTAGAATACTTACTCTATGTGATCCTCATACGAAACAGAATTGCAAATATTGTTTCCTAGTCTTGGTAGATGTAAAGTAGGGCACGAACTGTGCTTTATTTAAGAGAGCTTGTTACTGTCACATGGCAGGTGAAAGTTAAAACACTTTGGGAGAAAATGCAAAGAGCAAATGAAATGTCATGATTTTTACTTGCTTGACGTGCGATAGATCTTTCTTTTGCAGGCATCTGTAGCCACTGTCGCGTTGGTTTTGCGGAAATACATGAAAAGGTACAAACTTCCTTCTCTTTCTCGAATTAACTTTGCATGTAACGACAGCACTACACAAAATTGCTACAAATAGACCGTAAACAGAAACAAACCTCCTTCCTGCCTAGTGACATGTGTTAAGGGGGCGGAGCTAATGACATCATAATGCCTAGCCAATCAGGACACAGATGGGATTGTCACATACAGCTATATAAAGAATTAGTGTTATTATTTATTCGGCGTTAATAAAAGTATCAGGAATAAAACAAAAATTCCCCTTCTTTATTTACTTCAGCGAAGTGTTTAGTCTACTATTTAACCTTAAAAAGTCCCTAGGAGAAGTCATTTTCAAAATGTGTTACTACAGAGCTCTCAGTGGGAATGAAGACACCTCTCTGTATTGAATGGAGTACGAAAATCCGAAATCATGGAGGTAATCAATCTTTGGATGTCCAAAAAATCCGTCAACAGCGGCATAAAAGCGTGGGTTAAACACCACCGAGTGGCGAGCGGCGACATGCATCATATCCTTACCTCGTCCATGTCAACACTGAGGGCGGAAGGACTACGATCAAGGTTGCCAAGTCGCACCCAGCTCTATCTGCAGAAACCCAACTGAAAACCAGCCCAAAAATAGGCCAACACCAAAAAATTATTTTAAAAATCCTCTTATTATGCGAAATTAGTGTCTTATATTAATAATTCATATATAGGTCCCTATTAAGGATTGAAATGTTCGATTAATGCACATCAACTTCCTTTAATTGCCATCAGTACAACATTGCCCATAAAAGAACAATGATTCTGTGGAAATATACTTATTATCTTACTAGGTAATACAATATGCATGTGAAGGTATTTTTTCTCCCTCCAAGCCAACTTTCCATCACACTTGTGTTATTAAAAAATCCATATGATCATCATCACTTCACTGTGTACGTCATAAGTGAATTTTACTAGCATCGTTTCGTTTGATGTGAATTCATTACACACATTTTATGTAAGCATATGTGCTTTAACATGAAGAGTATTTTCAACTGTTCTGTGCTGCAGTCTGTTTCTTAATTTACCATAGGAATTTCCGGGCTGCACCCACTGGTCCCTATGGGAGAATTAGAGTCTCTCTCTTCGCCGTATTTTTAAACAACTCTCTCTCTCTCTCTCTCTCAGTATTTTGTCATGATGTGGTTTAACTCCAAACTAGCCCAAAAAACTGCGACAGTTTTCAAACCAGCCCAAAAAAACGCAACCCGCGACCGATAAAAGTTGCTCGCGGAAGTGCTACCAAACTAGCCCAATTTGGCGCGAAAACCGCGACCTTGGCAACCCTGACTACGATACTATGGAGTATCAATAAGGGGAAGTGAAAAAATCAGTCAACTGCGTGGCATAAAAGCATGGGTTAAACACCTCCAAGAGCGGCGGCGAGCATCATACCCCAACACTCTCCATGTCAACACTGAGGGTAGAAGGGCTGAATTTCAGCGCTTCCCCCTTCTGTGTTGACATGGAGAGGGTGGGGGTATGATGCTTGCCAGCGCTCTTGGAGGTGTTTAACCCATGCTTTTATGGCGCACTGTTGACAGATTTTTTCGCTCCCCGTTGTTTGATTTGGTACTCCATAATTTGATCTCGTAGTCCAGTGTTGCCATATCGTGGATATTATCCACAAATTTGTGGATAAAATTAACTTTTGTGGACCCTTTTGTGGACAGTCAAGTTGAACACGAAATTTGTGGATTTTTTTGTGGATATGTACACTGTCCATGGATTTTTTTTGTGGATGTTTAATATTTTGTGAAATCTCGTGGAAAGATATAGACTGTGGATACTCTATGAGGGAAAAATAAGATGAAAGAAAAAAAATGTGCACAATGAAAATTTTAGCCCAGAACCTGTATTACTAAACACGCTCCGTTCTTTGACGCGTTTCTTTCATGTTCACTTCGCGTCCCTGCAGCCGGCTGTCTCTCCCTGCCCTCCCTTCCCCAGTCCTCCTTTGGCTTGGCCAGTCACAGTACGTCACGGTCACTTGCGTTTCATTCTTCACACTCTTGTTACAAATACAGTACCTCACCTTTTTATATTATATATAATCTATACTATATACTATATCTATATCTAATCTAATACTACATACTAATCAACAGTGCCAACATGAGTGAAAAGAAATATACACAGAGGTACAGCTGTACGTGGGAAAACGATGGCAGATTCAAAGGTAAAATAGTTTTGTGTATGTTGTGAATTTTCATTCTTAATGGATATTTTTTTCTTACGTGCAGTTTTAATGAACTGCAACTAGGAAACATGCCATGATGGTGTAGGCTAGATGCGAGGGCTACTTTTTTTTTTTTTTATGAACAAGGAACCCCAGTGTTTAAGTGTGTGTGTGTGTGTGTGTGTGTGTGTGTGTGTTTGGGTGGTTTGTAATGCCAACCCTGATTACTATAGGATGGCTACAACAGTGTCCTGGGGACTCAACAAAGGCCCGCTGTAAGACCTGTGGGACGGTTCTTCAAGCCCATATGAAGTCGCTGCTGACTCACGCTTCAGGGAAGAAGCACTTGGACCTTATGTCAGTAGCAGGAAGGAAAGAACAGGGATCCATTAAGGACAGTCTCCAACCATTGGTGAATGACCCAACAAAAATAGCAGAATTAAAACTGGCAGTGTTTGTGACAGAACATTCATCTAATCTATCTGTAGACCACTGTCCCACAGCTAGATAATAAGTCAAATATTTTGCAAAAAATAAAGTTACACCGCGCTAAATGTTCTCGGTTACAGAAACATGTTCTTGCACCAAGTTTCGCAAAACAATTGAGAGATGAAATTAAAGACCAACATTTCAGCTTGATTGTTGATGAGAGCACAAATGAAGCGAAAATTTCATGCCTAGCTATGAGCATTCGCTTCTTCAGTCCAAAAAAGGGAGCAATGGTTGACACTTTCTATCGACTTGTGCCCCTTAAAGATGCTACTGCAGAAGCTATGGTTGACACTTTCTATCGACTTGTGCCCCTTAAAGATGCTACTACAGAAGCTGTATACAAGACTGTACAGGAATGTTTGCAGGAGGGCAATTTAGATATTAATAAACTGATAGGAATTGGTACAAATGGAGCTAGTGCTATGGTTGGACGCACTCACTCTCTCATAACATTATTGAGAAGGGATAATCCAAATATCACACTAATCAAGTGTGTATGTCATTCTCTTCACTTAGCAGCAAGTAAAGCATGCAATGAGCTTCCCACAGTCGTTGACTATATAGTGAAACACACACATGGTTTGCTAACAGCCCAAAAAGAAGGCAAACTTACACTGAGTTGTACCAAGTTTTAGAAAACTCTGTACCAAAGAAAGTTCCAGGGCTAGCTGGCACACGCTGGTTGTCACGCTTGGAGGCTGTAAATGCTATTCTTGATCAGTGGGACGCACTGAAGCTTCACTTTGATCTATGTTCTACAAAAGAACGCTGCCACACTGCAAAACAACTTAACCTAGCATTTAAAGATCCCCAGAACAAACTATTCCTTTTGTTTGTTCGTAAAACACTTAAAGAAGTTGTGAGAGTGAACAAACTCTTTCAGGGACAGAATGTAGACATCACAAAGCTTACAGAAGATCTTGACATGTATAGGAATCTGATGCAACTGGTAATTGAACCATACTTTCTGTCAAAATGCCCAAAAGAAGATCTTCCTAAACTTAATTATGCAAGTTATCTCTTTCCACTGAATGTCATTAACTTTGGATATGAATTCAATACCTATGCTAATTCCTGTCCTCTAAATGGTAATCAAATAATGTATATGAAAGAGCGTTGTCAGAAATATCTGTTAGAACTCCTGAATCAAGTACAGATTCGATCGCCTGGCAACGTTGAAACTCTGCTAATGCTGAAAAAATTACATCCTGCCGTTGCTACTTCCCAGCACAGACTCCATTGCACCAATTCCCTATCAATACCAGTCAACCTTTAGTGACATGGATAGCTTAGAAAATGAATGGAATGCTGTAAATTTAGATCAGTGGCCCAAGTCTTGTTTGGAAAACTGTTTCTTTTTGGGCTGAAGTTAGAGAGAAAAAGAATTCTGCTGGGCAATCAAAATACCCCAACATTTCATCCCTAGCATTGGCATTGTGTGCCTTACCTTTCTCTAATGCCTCTGTAGAGCGCATTTTCTCACAAATGAATGTGGTACACACTAAGCTAAGAAATCGTTTTTGTGTAAGATCAGTAGAAGCAATACTGCAGATCAGATATGGATTATCTGTTCGAGGGATGTCATGCGTCACTTTCAGGCCAACTGAAGGTATGGTAAAAAATTTCAGTGCTAAGGGAAATACCGAAAGTGATGATGACAATGCAGCTATTATATCTCTTGAGTTGGATGCAGAATAGTAAAAAAAAAAGAATGATACACAAAGAGGATAGATCTTTTTCATGGTTTTTGTGCCATATAATTTTGCTTTTGTTAAAAAGTACAATTTGTTTTAATTTTATAGCATTCAAGTTTGTAATCAGTTGTCAATAAATGTGACGCAACAGTAAAATTATGATTTCAATAATGTCTAGTAAGGAAATATGTTTGTGGAAAAAACTGTGGAATATTGATGATTTTTGTGGATATTTTGTGGATAAAAAGTAACTTTTACGTGGATCATGAGTGAAAGTAAAGTGGCATCACTGTCGTAGTCGTCCTTCCACCCTCAGTGTTGACATGAACAAAGGGGGGGTATGACGCATGTCGCTGCTCTGTGGTGTTCAACCTATGCTTTTATGCCGTGCTGTTGACAGATTTTTTCGCCCTCCTTGGTTTTCCGTACTCCATTGAGTCCATTGAGCCCTTCTGCCCTCAGTGTTGGTTGACATGGACAGTATGGGGTATGATGAACTCTGCCGCTCGCCGCTTGAAGGTGAGTCCATTCAGCCAAGGATGGTGGCGCATAATTGAAGAATCGCACAATTCAAATGCACATTTTTCAAGGATGTACTGTACATGCACGAACGACTGGACCCAGCAGCCCAGTTTTTGACATGGAGACTCACATCACCTTCAGCTCAGACACAGGCTATGTGAAGTTGACTTATGAATTCACCGGTTGGAGGTAATTTGAGGTCACCAGAAACAATAAACAAATGCACACAGATACTGTGCGTTAGTCTGCGAAAGCTGAAATAGAAAGTTCATGGACCTCTTATAATCCCTCTTCATAATTATAAGAGGTACATGGTCTTTCTGGAGCAGAAAGAAAGATTGAACTCGAACAAATAGGATTAGAGTGTTGGCTTTTTTGGCCCGGGCAACATATAAGCAGGGATACCTGGCATTGCCCAGGCCAAAAAGGTGAACACTCTACCGGTGAGCTCAAATGTCCCAGATCTGAATTTTGACCCCCTAAATCCATCCTTGGGTCACCCTGATTCAGAATATATGTGGGTCTGGGGGTCTCTGGCCCATGGTTTGAGCGTGATTGAAGGACAAACAAACAAACAACATGGCTCTTTTATAAATGTAGATAAACATCTAAAGTATATGAAACAGTAGCAACAATGTACCCTTTGCATATACTGTAGGATGTTAATCTTGAATGAAATTGCTACTGTACAAGCAGAGTCAAAAGTACTGTATATTGTAAGCTCATCAGTGGATTGGGATCGTGTGTGTGTGTGTGTGTTCCTTACCTACTCAACCTTTTTTACCTAATTGTATTTACCTTTACTGAGTCAGGCTTGTAATGTCCTGTCCTGTATTTCACTGTATACTTCTTTATGTTTATTGTTGTTTGGCACAATTTCAACCATGTGATCAGTTTGAGGGTTTGCGCCACATTCTGAGGAAGTAGCTGTATTGGATCTTGACTGGCTGCTGATCATTCTTGCTCCCCATGGCCTCCTTAATTCTGGGAAAAGGACAGTTGATGCTATTATCAGTTTTTATATAGTCAGTATGTGTGATAAATTGCTGCAACGACAATTCAGTACTTATACCCAGTCTCAGTACAATGTTTGAAAATCAATTGCAATTTTGCTACAACAATACTGTATTTTCGACAGCCGCGTCCAAGAATCTCGTGTGGACGCAGTGACACATGCAAGCCAAAATGGTCACTCAGTGTTTACAGTGGCTGTGATTGTTGCCTTTCGTTATACTGTATGCATGAAAGGCCACTGAGACACCATTGTTATCCACACATAACAGTGCAAGTGCATAACAAGTAATGCAGTGTGCAATATTCAGTGAAATGATACACTTTTGTATGAAAAATACTGAAACTTGTGGCTTGGAAATCACGTCAGCATTACATAACCAACATCCTTTTAATTGGCTTCTGCCAAGCTGAGAGCAGCGAAGATGGCCACCCAGAGTTTACATTGGCTATCATCGTTGCCTTTCGTTCTATTTTGTGCATGAAAAGTCACCGAAACACCATTGCTATTGCCAAATAACAGATATTGCAGTGTGTGATAATTAAGTGAAGTGATACCGTATCTTTTTGTGTAGAGTGATCTTCCAGGCCCTCCAACTATCCCCCAACCTTGGGGGAAGATGACGGTCTTGGTAACATCTTACACCGGCATAGGACAAACTTCACTTGGGTGGCAGAGATTTTTTTGCTTATATTAGGCTTCACAGTCAAGGTCACCCTCCCTAACCCCATTGAAACTATTTTATATTGACCTCATAATGCGATAATTTGTTATGCAGTAGGTCTTCATTTGATGCAACCCTGTTGCATAATGAGGCCGGATTGTATGTATCTTAGTCTCTCTGTCTGTTTGCAATTTATCTATCAGTCTATTGATATATGTGTACTGTATCTATATTTCTTCATCTATATGTATGTCAGTCATTTGGAGGTTATCCATATCACTCTCTGTCCCTCTGTCTGTTTATATCTCTTTACCAATATATGCAGGTTATGTCATTCACTTGGAGGCAGCTAGAGTAAACTAAAAAGGCATCCTCTGGTTGAAGAAATTATTTATATGTTCGGCAGTATTTTTTTTCTTCCTCCCCTGACCATACAGTTTGGAACACAATTACTTAATCAAATCAGTACAATAACTGATTTTGAAACTCAGTGCCTATTTCATCAGAATATTATGTAAAGAGTTTCATCCATCCATCATCCAATACTACGTTGCCCCATGAGGAACGTAGGAGCCCGGGGCTAAGCAGATTGGTCCTGAAATTTAAGATGAGAGTGACCAGCCTCACTCATCCCTGAGTGGTATTAAATGAGCAATAAAGCCCAACCATTCCTTGGATATAAACCTTCACAGGCTCAATCCGATTGGTGCACCTTAATCACCCACTAAACCACCAGGCGCCATAACTTGATATGGTTACCACCCAGTGTATTAAGTGGTTTCCTGGTGTACAGGAAACCATTTGGCTTGTCACTCAGTGTAAAGTCACCCACAGGCAGAAGGAAAGGGAAAGAATGATGGAAAGAACGACAGAGAAGGGAGTGTAAAGTCACCCGTAGGTACAAGGACGAGGAAAGAATGAAGGAAAGAAAGACAGAAGAGGATGGAAGGAAAGAAGGATGAAGGAGAGGAAAGGGAAGAAAGACAGAAGAGGATGGAAGGAAAGAAGGATGAAGGAGAGGAAAGGGCAGACACCCAAAGCTGCACTACATCGAGTGAGTGGATGGTAAGCGCCCCCACCTACCATCATAACTTCATACAGCCTTAGATGACACTACAGTTCTGAGCACATCAATCTACAAGGCACATTTCCACACAATTCCACACCCTCATAACCAAACATACTCTCATACTATCCCACACATCCTTGCACACTCTCAATTAGGAAATATGAAATAATTTTTCTTCTTTCAGTACTAATAAAAGCATGAAAAGGTGAAGATTAAAATAATGGCTCAAACTCAATACAGTAGAGCATTTATTGAAGAAAAAAGAGCCTTTTAGAACTAGCTGTATTTTATTGTGTATGAGTTTATGGCCAAATGACACTCTGCATGAACGATCTTTGTTCAGTAAAAGCCACGACGCCTGAGAAATTACTGAACAGCTTGGTGTTCGGCTTTAATGAACTTTCGGCTTTAACGTTAAGAGTCTGGTACCAGTTAGTTCTTTATATTGAGGGATTACTGTATTAAGTAAAGGGTTTCTTCTCTCTTTAACCAAAAATTGGAGTGATGTCATTGGCCCTGCCCATCAAACATTACAGAATGGTAAGTAAAGAGTTTCATTTCTGCATAAATAAGAACTGGAGTGAGATCAATGTTCCTGACTGTACCTGCATATGGCAGATTCCACATCTTGGTCAATCTTCTGGTGGCCATACTTGTTCTTGGCCCTCCAGTACAAGGCCACGGACTTGATCACTTTCATGAATTCATCGATGGTGTCCTCGCTCTCCACCAGGAACTTGCCTTCAGATGCCCTGGGGGATACATACAGTGTCGACAGTCATCATCAGAAGTACACTTACAGTTCTTTCACGTTAACTTGGCTCAGATTTTCATCATTTTGTGGCACATTTCATGCAGCTGAAATGCAAATTATGCTATGGCTCTACATCCTTCTGCAGTGCCTTTATTGACTAGTATTCTAGGGTTAATCTGTTGCTACAAATGAGCTTTAAATATGAAGAGATGGAAATTTTAGGCCAAGTATAACTGAAATGAGTACTGTTTAGTATGAGCAGTATTCATTAGAAAAACTGTTAGTATAGGAAGTCATAATTATAAGTACACTTAATGACACTCACCTACTCACCTAATGACCACCTACCCTCTGAAAACCACCTACGCACCTAATGAACACTTACCTACCTGATGGCTACCTACTCACCTAATAACCACCTACCCACTTAATGACCACATAACCACCTACTTACCACCTGATCCCTGCCTACCCACCTGATCACCTGTTACCTGTCTAATCATCATATACCCACCTGATCATCACCTGTTCCTGGAAAAGGTTGGGCAAGTTGACGTAGTTGTCTCTGATGTTATGCATAGCTGGGGTCCAGGCTTCATCCCAGGAGCACAGTATCTGCAACATCATCATCATCATCATCATTGGTTACTGTAGAATAAAGATCTTGTTCATTATCCGGATATTGCCACTACCCGGACATGCCGTTGGGTCTCTCATGTCAGATAATTGAGGGAGTACTGTACGTCCCACGCCCTTGTGGCAAATTGCATGTGGCCACTCTCCCTCTTCTTTGACAGTACTGCCACCAGCCCTAGATGCAATCCCTTTTGTTTTATCTGCACATAGTCTTAAGCCCTTGTGCCCCATACCATCTCTACACTTCCAAAATTTCTCCGCCTCCCGTTCATTCTCAGCAGTCAACACCAAATCATCATCATACAACACCTCCCACGGGAGTCCATTTCTGAAGTCACGTGAGAAGGTTTCAAGTACCATGATGAGCAACAAAGGGCTGAAAACTGACCCGTGGTGCACACCACCATTCATGGAAAACTCATCACTCAAATCTCCATTCACCCTTACCTGGGTGCCAGCACCCTCATTCGTGGTTATAACCACCCTAACCAGCCAGTCCTCGATCCCAAGCTTTCTCGTTGCCCACTTCACCACCACTGGACATTTTGACTGGGGTGGCCAAGATTGGACAAAGAGTAAGTGTGGGATGGCCATGGCATAGCAAACCTTAATGAATGGCAGGTGATCAAAATATGTAAATACCGATGCTCAATGCATTGCAGTTGCTGAACCCTATGCACAGATGAATCATAGCTGAATGAATTTCAAAACTCATGTTAGAATCCAATATAATGTTGTATTCAAGGCCATGTTGTTTTTGCATTTTAGAAAACAACAGTCACGGCTGTTCTCATCTGCATAAAATTCTGGGAAAATCAACCCCTCTGTTTCCCCCCAAACTGAAGAGTCCCCATACGCCCATGGACAAAAGGCATTGGATACATCTGTGGTGTTAGTGCGGTGTAGTGTGTGTAGTGAAGAAATGATGCGCATAACACGGAATGAAAAATTAACTCAGAAATTTACTAGAAATTGCACCTGTGATGAAATCATATTGTGTGACACGTGGGATCTCCCTCTACGGAACTTGCGCACCGTAACAATAAAAATAATCAACTCATTGACAGAAATGCCAAACGCAAGAACAGTCAAATATGGAGGTCTACGGGACTGCTTTTTATGCAGCTGCCACTTTATTTGTGAACAAGTAACTGTGTGGATTAGGAACTCGCTAACAAACAGGAATCAGAAAGTAGTGTTAATTGACCAGCATTTGTTCCATCTTATTATTATTTGATGAACTTGACCAACTACCTATCACATCTTGGGTGGCCACAGGGGTGGCCAGTGAGATTTCAGGGGTGGCTGTGGCCACCCCAGGCCACTCCCTAAACCCACCCCCTAAAATCGCCATTGTTCACCACCTCTCTAGGGGCTCTGTCAATGGCCTTTTCCAAATCAACAAAATCAAAGTACAGTTCCCTTTTCTTTCCTATATAATTTTCTTGAAGCTGTCGAACAGTGAATATTGTACCAGCGGTCCCTTTGCCTGGCATAACCCCAAACTGCATCTCATCAGTGTCACGAATTTTCTAAATTGTGAAATTATATATTGTAAATCGTGACATCGAGTGATTTTGCGGGAGCGACGAATAGTTCTGAAGTCCGTGAGAATTAGCCATTCTCTCGACCGTTCACTCATGTACTTGTATTTGCATCAGATTTTCAAAACTTTCGTCATTCTTTCGCGAGTGATCATGACATCGAGTGATTTTGCGGGAGCGACGAATGGTTCTGAAGTCAGTGAGAATTAGCCATTCTCTCAACCGTCCACTCGTGTATTTGTATTCACATCAAGTTGTCAAAACTTTCATCATTCTTTCGCGAGTGATTGTCTTCATGTACAGACAATGCATTCCTCTGAGCGATAATTTCTGAATTATCACTTCTGCCTCCCTGGCCGTTACTTCACCGTGCCTCTTTCACACGTCCCTTACGTCGGACACTCAAAAACACAGTCAGTCATCTTTTAGCAGTCAAGAAGACTGGGTTTGCGATACCCAATGTGAGTGATCTCCACATCCTGCAGTATCGGCATTTTCCTGAACCTTCCATCAACTTGGTGATCGACTAGAGCAGCGACGGTCTCATCCATACCGATTAGTATTTTCTTTTGTTTTTCCTAGGCTTAAGTTTTTGGTTATTTAGCTATCTGTCTGAGTGTTTGAGTGAGTGCATTTCCCTTTCTTTGATTTGAATTGATTCATGTAACGTAAATTTATTTTCTTGTATTCAATAAATTTACAGTTCGTTTTCTTGAGCTTTGTTAAAT
>JAGKTI010025249.1:0-12288 GCA_018397915.1 Birgus latro
TAACGTGAGCCCAGTGGACTGAAGGCCGAGGCAGTACTTCTTTCCCAGTCCACCATTCTCCTTCTGGGGGATAGGGAAGGGAGTGAGGGACCTTTGTATCGGTACCATCACAAGACGACGTTCCTCTCGAGCACCATTATACAGAATGGTCAGATATACTGTATTCTGCCCCTATAACATGCCTCACAAATTATCGCAAAAAGTTACGTGCTCGTCCACACCTTCCCAGTCACTATTTTAATGATATGGTCATTTTTCCTCTTCAATCCGATGGCGTATTTTTTAATTAAGGAAGGTCGCACAGGGTGGTCTATCTAATGTACAACGCCCTTCCACTCCGCAGGTGCTTTCTCGTGTATTCTGGGGACGGCTTAGTCAGTGCTGTCAGTGTCTAACCTGTATCGTTTACTCATTTCTTACTCTCACTGTCACACATCAGTAGACCGAGCCGTTCCCGCGAAACATAAGGTAACTCCAGGTGAGTTTCTAGTGCATCGCTGTTTAGGAACCAGCCTGTCTAGTAGTGAGGAGATAAAGGTAGTATTTAATTTATCAAACTCCTCCTTAATTTGAATATAACTGTCATGAACTAACTAAATGAAATAAAATATAAGTAACTGAACTGAAGACATTAATTTGGCTTATGATGAGAGTTACTCACGCCAGCATCAGTACCCTAATGATCCTCTGCCGAAGTGTGGAGAAATGGAAAGCCACGTAGATATGATAGGCTTTCTTGTCCCTGCCGACCAACAGGAGCCGCTGTTTAATTTCTTCAGGTGATATCTGTTGCCGTCCGTTGATCCTTGCTATCTGTTGCAGGGACAATACCACATTAGATAATAAAATATTCAACTGATTTCATTTCCAGGATCAATATTACACTAAGATAATATTCAGCTTACAGTGTGATCCTTCATATCTGTAGCAGGATCAGCGAGATAAGTTAATATTCACATTAGATACGATAACATTCAGATGATTTAGTCAGATGACCCTTGATACCTGCAGTAGGATCAGTGTTATATTAGGAAACATATACGGATTCAGCCAATTTCATTTTTAAAAATTAACATATATACATTTTCATATAATCTTAAGAAGCCTGTCACCCACATCAGTTTCTGTCATCATCCTTTCGCAAGCTGTATCGCAATATTTGGTAACAGGAAATTCAGTAAACCTACTCATAGTCGAGAAAATTCTAGTATTTTACTTCTGCTAACACCAGACAAACTCCTCCAATAAAATCTTATCAAAAGAATAGAGTAAATAGAAGGGATATCAGAAAAAAGGACAACGAATTGGAGGGGTTAAAAAGCTGTGTATAACTGGAAGTGTTTTATCTGAAGGTGAAGAAGCAGAAGATTGCATAATGCCTATCGACTGCTTAGGCTTACTGAACGACAAATTATTATTATTATTATTATTATTTTGTGTGTGTGTGTGTGTGTTCTTACCTAATTGTTCTTATCTAATTGTATCTTAACAGGAATGAGTCAAGCTCGTACTGTCCCGTGTATTAAGTCACTTTTTATCATACATATCCTTAAATTTATTACTTGTTTTGGCACACACTATTTCATTCGGTAATGCATTTCATTTATCAATTGCCCTATTTCGGGAACTGAATTTCCTTACGTCTTTATTGCCTCTTTTTATGTAGTTTTTTGAGTGTCCTCTTGCAGAAGCCTCCCCATAGGTTCTGTATTCACCTATAACTAGTGTCCCTTTCCCTGAGATGCAGTTATAAAGCATAATCATGTCTCCTCTTTTCCCTTTCTCCTGCAGTGTTGGTAGATTAAATTTGTCTAACCTTTCTTCGTAGCTTAGATCCCTTAAGCTTGATACCCATCTTGTAGCAGCCCTTTGTACTTTTTCAATCTTATCTATGTGTTCTTTGAGATGAGGATGCTAGACTACTGATGCATACTCCAGGGTTGGTCTGATGAACGATGTTGTCATTCCCAGCATGCCTTCATTTATGTATGTGAATACTGTTCTTTAATTAACAAGCAGTGTAGACATGTTCCGTACCTTCTCACTGATGTGGTTAGCCGCAGATAGTGTTATTCTCCTAGGTCCTTCTTTTCTGATATGTGTAGGGTTGAACTTCCTAACTTATAATCTCAGTCTGGTCTTTTTCCACTTTTACCAAACTTACATGACACTTGTCCACATTGAATTCCATTAACAATTTATTGCTCCATTCATGAAGTTTATTTAATTTTGCTTGTAGCTCTCTCCAAGAATCTGCGTTAGTAAATCTCCTTTGTACTTTTGCATCATCAGCAAACAAATTTAGCTTCCATTTCCAATGTTACTGTATGTCATTTATATATGCTAAAAACATAATTGGTGCCAGCACTGATCCTGGGGAACTCCACTAGTCACTTCCTTTCATGATGAGTAATTACCCCTTATTACTGTTCTCATTTCCCTCTTTCTGAGAAAATCCTGCATCCAACAGTACACGTTGCATTGGATTCCTCCTTGATGGTACAGTTTCCATAAAAGTCTTTTGTGAGGTACTCTGTCAAATGCCTTCTTGAAATCCAGATACAGTAGATACTTTTCTGTAATGTTTCTGTAACTCAATCACAGTAGCTTAATATTTTTTTTTACGTGTCCGACTCTGGGCAAAGGCGTCAGGGCCTATTTCTCGGGGGCAGTGACCTATCCCAAGGCCCAGTAGTCCTCCTACACCTCCACATGTCACCACTTCGGCGCTAACACCCACCATCCATATTGAATACAAGCTAAGTCTGTCTCATACAGGACTGGTGTACTGGAATTAGCGGGGGTATTTTTACGACTTGGCGGCGGGTCATCTGCTAGATCAGGAAAGTCTGCTTTTAGGAAATTCAAATCCAGATTAGTAACACATGATTTTCCCTTTCTAAAACCGAACTGCCTTTCTGTTATCATAGTGTTCTTCTAGATGGTTTACCCAAACTTTTCTGATCAGCTTTTCCATTGTCTAACGTACAACACTAGTCAGTGATATGGTCGGTAGTTGAGTGGATTCTGTCTATTCCCTTTCTGAATAGAGGAACAATGTTTGCTTTCTTCCAAACATCAGGTAGTATACCGTGACCTAAGGATTCCTTGAATGTTAAATATATTGGTCTGCTTAACTCTTTTGCACATTCGTGTAGCACCCAACCTGAAAATTCGTCAGGACCATTTGCTTTTCCTTTGTCTAATTTACTTAATTCTTCCTGTACCTTTTTTTCTCTGATATTCGTGTATCTGGTACTATGTGTGGGCATGCATGTTCCAGGTCATGTCTCTCAAATTATTTGCTTCTGTGAAAAGTGATTGAGAATTATTATTTAGTACTTTACAAATATCTTTTTCTTGTGTACAGATGATCCCCTTGTCCGTAATAGACTGTATTTTAACTCTGGTTTTGCTTTGGATGTAGTTGTAAAATAGCTTCGGCTGATCACTGCCTTTACTTATAACGTAAGAGTCCCTGATCTTTCCTCGTTCTTTGTTTTTGTTTCCTTCCTCTTTAATGTTCCCAATTCCTCTTGAGTTAGGCATCTCTTTATAAATACCTTTTTAAATTCCCCTTTTTCAATGAGTCTGGCATTTTTAAATATTTTCTTTATAGCGTTTGCACTATGGAAGGTTACTTTCAGGAGCCTTGACTTGTTTCCCTAATATTTCCCCAGCCATTTACGTTCCTCTATATCTTTATCACAAATATCCTCTGATACTTGCTGCAGTGTGTTTGCTATATTTTCCATCTTTTTGTTCCTTGAGATTATGTTTTTTTATTTCTTCTTCATGTATGCCACTGATTACTATAGATTAGTTAGAATTTCTACAGCACTCCCTGGCCAGTTTAGGGTGTTCTATATGATTTCCTTCGCTTCCTCTCTTATGCCTTTTTCTTCCGCCTTTGTATCTAAATCATTTCATCACGCGTAGTTTGTGCCTAATCTTTGCAATTTCTCACCATTTCATTTACCTGTGTTGATTCCCCTTCAACATTGCTACTTTGGCCTATCAGACTGCTTGCATGCCTGATTTTCTCCGTATAATTTCTGAAATAATCCATAATTCTCTCATGGCTGACAACTGTACTCCCCATTTCACTAGCCTTCGTTCTCAGTGAATTTACCTCAGCTGATAGTCATCTATTGCTTTGGCTTTTCATTTTAGTTCCTTTATTAATCTTTCCTTTTCTTCTTCCTGTGTGTGTAGCTCATTCTTGATTTCATCGATTTCCATTTGAAAAGTTAGTCTGTTTACTTTTTCAACCAACATACTGCAAGTTTCCTTTTCAATCAGTTCTGGGTAGAAGTCATCATCCTGTTTTTTACCTTTGTCTCTTCTCTTAGCACCTCCTAAAGGCATCTTTCCAAAATATGAAAGCATCTTAAAGAAAAGATAATCTCTTCTTGCATTAGCTGTATCACTCCGCCGTCTGCTCGCTTTTGTGTTATCTAACCAACGTAAAGAAATTTAGCACAATCCTGGAATCTGATTTATAGATGTTTACCTACTTTAGGCTACACTTTTTTGCAATTACTTTTTTCTTTACTATGGTGGATCATCACTTAAATTGGCCTAAACGAGCTTGACCCATAAAAAGATACAACTTTGGTATCCCCAGGGCGTAGCTCAGTGATATACATCCTGCTCGTCTGTTGTCTCTCGCCTGTGTGTGTGTGTGTGTGTCCTACTAAGAGACAATTTTTACTTACATCCAAGACGTCAGTCGAAATGGGAGGTGAACTGTGATAAATGGGGAAAAATGAGAGGCTAGTGATTGGCGACTGATAATGACGATGATGGAAAACAATATGATTATGATGATGATGATGATGATAATGCGTGACTCACTCGTTGCAGCACACGACAACTCTCCTCCACCCGTCCTTTCGACAGCAGCCACCTTGGAGAATCCGGCACCAACCTGCACAATAACACAGACCGATAACACTTCATCATACAGCACACCATTACCCCTCGACCCCCTCGCAGCTCAACTCTTTACTACAAAAAAAGAAAAAAAACACTTACAAACAACACATACCGAGTTTTATAATGCGCGTAATGAAATCCACGAGCAAGAAAGCAAAGATCATATGTCACTATGTTATGATTTGAAGGTATAGTAAGGAGTAGGGGGGACACGGCAGAAGAAAAACAGAAACTAAAGGAGGGATTTTAGATCAGGTGAAGGCCACGGACTTTTTGCAGAAACGACATAAAAAGAGATATAGAAAAAAAGTACTGGGACATCCCGGGAAGACCGCTAAGGCAGGGACGAGAACGAAGCTGTGTTAGAAAAGAAAAAATAGTGGCGCTAACAGTAGCGTAATTTGTGCAGCCTAAAATGATACGTGACATACAAAGGGGAAACATATACAGGTACAGCAAGAAGCAGGAGGTACACTGGACACTTAAATAAAAGCTAGTGAACGGGCTGGTGCAGTTTCCCATCGTCTTGTTACATGGTATGGATTATGTCAAGGGGAAACGGACTGTCTTACTGGGCGAGTTTATTAGCAGAATTGCGAGACTAGAAGGACTTGAAGTTAGAAAAGAAGTGACAGGAGGGAGGCAATCAGAGGCCGGAGTGGCACGAAAGCGATAATTCCCCAAGGATACTGCAGAACACGCTAAAGATCAACCTGTTCATTTCCAGGTATACCTAAATGACTAGGGACCCAGCAGAGATGTACACTTTTCTTTCTAACAGATAAACGAAAGAGCCATACTTGAATCTCACGAGCATGGGGGCGTAAAGAGGAGAAAGCTGACAAAATGGAAAGTGCACTAAGGGAATCAGTGAAAAGAATAGAAGGCAAAACATATCAGCAAGAGATGGTAAGGTTAATCGATAGGATCAAGAGGTAAAAATTGCTGCGAAGCCTGTGCCGTTTGATATTTTAGACCCATCAGCGTAAACATGAGTGGCAGAACAAGAAGATAGATGTTCGGGAAATAATAGGAATGAAGGATAAGGGGTGAGGTAGAGGATTTAGAGTAAGGAATAACAGAGATGCAAAAATGAATGGGAGGATGAATGGACGAGTAAATTTTGTATACGCACACTGGAAAGGGAGGACGGAAGTGTGGAAAGGAATTTGGTCGAATACAGAAGGGAAACGACGAGCAAGACATCGGACAAAAGAGGGAGTAGACCCAACTCGGCACAGAGGCTTTCAAAAGTAGATTTAAGTGCACCAAGAGCTAGTCGTAGACCTAAATAATGGACCGTCTACTTTGGAAAGAAGGGAAGGAGAGACGGCGGAATAAGCTTGGCAGCCATAATCATGTGTGTGGAGAAGAGGTCGGCGTTCAGCTCCCTACGTGATATGGGAGGGAGTCTGAGGAGCCGTAGGCGTCGTAGGGAAAATATTTCGTGGAGGAACTATTTTCTAAGTAAGATCTTAATCAGAGTTAAACCAAAAATTTTTCCCGAGGTTTGATATTGTAAGGGTGTGTTGTAAAGGAACAGGAGATCTGAAACTTCTCTTCTGCGGGAAAAAGGCATAGCGTATGATTTAAGTGTATAGACTCGAAAACCGTGTTTAGTGGCCCAGGACGAGGCTGCCGAAACTGCTGATCGAATTTGATGTTGATGAATGGAAAGGATCCTGAGAGACAAAAGACAAAATCATCTACATAAAGGTAAGATCTGATCCCAGGTGGCAAGGAGGAGACAGTAGCATTTATAGCAATAAGGAATAAGGTAATACCAGGTACACAGCCTCGAAGGACACCCTCATGCTGAAGAAAAGGGGAAGAGACAGAAATGGCAACACGAACACGGAAGGTCTCGTCGCAAAGAAATGGCTGACGGCAGACACCAATATTCCTATCAGTTCTGAAGGAAGATGCTTTTAAAGTGTGGTATCTCCAAGTGATATCATATGCCTTTCCAGGATCAAACAACACCGCAAGTATCGATTAATTATTAGCAAAGCGGTAAGGTATAGGTTTCGAGTTGTACTAAAGAATCGACAGTACTTAATGCTTGTCGGAAACTGAACTGGGAAGACGAGGAGAAAATGCATTATGATTCCAGAAGCCAGATAGGACAGTGAATAATCATACGTTCAAATGGCCTGCATAAACAGCTAGTAAGAGCAACAGGCCAATAGTCTTGAGGGACCTGACCTGATTTGCTTGGTTTGAGGACTGGAAGAACAAAGGCATTCGGCAGCTTCCATTTACTTCATATAGTCTTTATATTCTCCACATTCCTTGTCTATCCACTCTGCCATATGCGTTCTCTAAATCCATGAAGGCTGCATACAACTTCTTTCCCTTTTCTAGAAACATTTCCACCAAAGACCTTATAATGAATATCTGGTCTACACAACCTCTTCCCTTCCTAAAACTTCGCTGTTCTTCAACTAATTCCTCTGTTATTTCCCTAACTCTGTCAATAAGTATCCTGCCATATACTTTTCTATTGCACTAAAAAGACAAATGCTCCTATGATTACCACACACTTCTTTTTCACCTTCTCCTTTGTACAGAGGAATAATTATACCTGACTTCCAATCCTCTGGAACTCTACCTTCCTCCCAGGCCAATCTGCACACCTTCCACATCCGTTCTATTACTATCTCTCTCCCATGCTTCAGTATTTCCCTACACACTCCATCAATTCCTGGGGCTTTCCGCATTTTCACTTTCCTCATGGCTTTCACTACCTCCATCCTATAAATCGTTTCCTCCCTTCTCATCCCCCCCTCTCCTTCCAGCCATATCCCATCCACTTATACTTGCACTGCTTTCATTCTCTACCTTTAACAGTTACTTAAGGTGTTCCCTCCTTCTGCTTACTTCTTCTTCCGTCTCCACTAGCGATCTATCATTCTTATCTTTCACTTCCCTACTACCTTCTTTATCGCCCTGTTTAACTGTCTTTATCTCCTTCCAGAACATTTTTGTATCAGCCTTTTCCAGTCTTTACACTCCTTGTATGGACTACTTGCTCCTACCTTCCCCTCCTACCTATCCAACTCATTTGTACCTTGAATTTCACCACCACTGATTGGTTTTCAGAAAGTCCACTTCCCCAGCCTCTGCATGTTCTCGCATCCAGTGCATACCTTCTCGTTCTGTCATCCACACAGACGTAATCAGTTATCGCCTTCCGTTCGTTCAGTTCACCACCCACCCCTCTCATTACTCTCCATGTGTACCTGTGAATCATATTGTGCCTGTGGATCATATTGTGCCTAGAGAGGGTACTGGACATCACAAGCCCCTCCCCACACAAATGTCAACTAAAGCACTGCCATTCTCATCCACATCGGTTGGCACATTCCACCCACCAACTACTCCATCCACCTCCATAGTCCTTACTTTTCCATTCATATATCCAATCAAAAAAACACTCTCTCCCTCCTCTCACACTTTTCCATGCATCCTTCCATATTTGCCCAAAAATCTTCTTTCGCTCCTGTAGTACGGTCAGTTGTTGGCGCATACACTCACACAATCGCCCCAAAAATACAAACAATGAAAAATATGGGAAAAACTTGAATAAAACTTCCCAGATGATTTTGTCTGGTTACTCTGAAGGCTTTCCATTTTATACAGTTTTCTAACCATGATTTTTAGGGGTCTAAGCTCCCCTCACCTAATCACAAATTCTTGGAATTAGTTAAAGAATAGCAAATATGGCTTGATCGCACAGGTTGTACAATGGACTCCCATCCGTAATAAGATATTTTGGGAGCTTAACAACCCCCCCCAACGATTTTTGGAGAGTCAGCCCCCCTCTCGGATATAAGAATGACTAGAAATAATAGATGGTAGTGATCACATGGATTTCAAAGAAACCAACACACATATCGCAGGATCGGGTATATATGCAGTGTCCATGTTTTCCTTGAATGCACAAGAAACTGCACATCGACTTTATTGTTAAATCTACAGTGCAGTGTGGAAATTTACTCAAACAGAAAGTGAGTACATATTGCAAAATGTTAAATGGATGTTCGCAGATTCATATCACATAACTGGCACATACACAGATACTGTTTTGATAACATATTCATCGTCTGTTTTGTAAATTTAATACAAAAAGGAGGACTTTGGTAGAGTTTTTTTTTGTGTGCATAACAGTAAAACCACAGGCAGAAAAATATAAGCTATGGGTGGAACAGAACTAGAGATCTTCCTCAAGCCTTTGTTTACATCTCAGTCGCCTAGCTAACTTAAAGTAAGCATGCATACATCAATATTGCTATGAAAATAAGCATTGTCTCTGTATGTATCTGTTCACATTTGACACCCTCGGATTCCGACGTGCCACACATCGAAAGACGCTGAACGAATTAACAACGATGGTGCAAATTATAAGCGTGAGGTCAGTTTGTGTCTTATTTCCGCCAAATATAGTGAACCCTTTACAGGTCATATCGCTGGGTGGAATGAACTGGAATTTTGCACGGGCACGCCTGGTATGCCACAGCAGGTCCATGACATGTATGATTTCAGTTCATGTCTTGGGCGCAAGCATTTAACGGCCTTTGTTTTTGACAGTACTGTACTATACCCACGTATATTTGGAGACCTGTGCCTGTCAGTTATGTGCACTAATGCTAATATTCAGTACAGCATATAGTAATCTGTATCAGATTTGTGATTGAAAAGTATTATTTATAAATGCAAACGTAAGTGAGCTGGACTTCATCAAGCGGTACAGGTCGCCAAGGTATATTCTGGAGTGGTTAGGCAGTCCACACTAATTGCGTTTCCCGGTAAAATGTGTCCGGATTAGGCGGGTTTAACTGTATCAAACTGCACAGCCATAGGGACGTTGTTCACCCTTGTCTCACTCTAATACTGATCTTAAACCACTCACTTAAATAACCACCAGCCCTTCAATGCACTATATTCTATTGTTTCTCTACTGTAGGTCCATGTATGTGCCTTGTATTTTGAACTTATATCTTCTGATTTTGCAGTACCGTCAGCAGTTATCAAATGGAAGGATTATTTCCATACAAGCATACGCTGTTTATTCGCAAGATACAACAGTTTTGGCTTAACATGTGTGCCCATCAGATCTACACTCAGACCTGAAGATGGTTTAACTCGAATCAAATCTTTGGTATCTTGTGAATGTGTATCTTTTCCATTTCTAGGAATATTTCTTGCTCACCTCTTGATACAAACGTTATTATCTCGAGTAAAAGTTCGCCAACGATCCCATGCTAACATAACATTTAGGAACTTTTCTCATTTCTTCGCGAACTTTAAAGAATATCCTTCTGATCAATATGTTTTGTGGAAAGCGTATTGCTCTCCCATATACGAATGTTTTTTTCTTTTATAGCAATTTAACTGCATCACAGCCAATACAAGTCTGCTGCTACAATGCATATATCATAAAGTTTAACTATTTTTAAGACCCAGATTACTCTTCTCCTTGTACTGTAACTTGGCTCAGATTTTGTCCTTGCAGCTTATTGCACGAAGCTTTGTGGCAGAAAGAGGCAATGTTACCGCTTCACATACTTTCCCTGACACTTCATCGTGTCTAGCATCATAATCTGGTGTCAGCCTCTTCTTACAACTCAGTATTAAGATGACGAGATAGGAATTTAGGCCAAGTTCGGGCAAAAAGAGCATGAAGCCAATAAAAACATAGGCAACGCTACGATGCTGCAGCCCTCTGTCTGACCAAGTACACACCCCCAGCTCCCTGCACCCCTAACCAGGCGCATATCGGCCCTCACCCCCCTCCCCGTCTTGTCTTTTAAAAGCGGACGTAAGGAGAACGCCTTGAAGACATATAACCCGGGCCGTTCATATTCCTTGTGCAGGTCACTTTGAATTCTCTTGAAAAATTTTTCTTACTTTTTCATTATTTGTAAAAACACAGCATTCCACCTATCAAAAGGCACCAGATCACTTTAAGACATAACTGTGTGAAATGTCATGACTCTATAGTGAATACTTTCTGAGTTCTGGCCCTGTAATGAAGTCTCTAGGATTGCTTGCACAGGTCGCATTGAAATTTCTGAATACCAATACACCAGTCCTGTATGAGACAGCCCTAGCATGTATTCAATATGGACGGTGGGTGTTAGCGCCGAAGTGGTGACATGTAGAGGTGTGTGGTATGTAGGAGGACTGCTGGCCCTTGATAGCAGGCTGTGAAGCCTATGCCCAGAGTCGGACACATAAAAAAAAAAAAAAAAACTTTCTGAGTTCTGGCCCGGTAACGAAGTCTCTGGATTGCTTGCATAGGTCGCATTGAAATCTGATTTTTTTTTTTTCGTCATTTAAAAAACTTAAGACACAGCATTCACCTATCAGGAGGCACCAGTTCACTATAAGACACATACCTATGTGAATTTCATGAATATAGTGAATACTTCCAGAATAAGTCTTGCCGGAAACAAAATCTCTACACCCAGCCAGCTGCCCAACTCTACAGACGGACACCAGTGATAACAATACCCTCCTCTTACTTTATCAGGTGTAGGGTAAGCAGGTGTTGCTTCAAGGAATGGCACACAGGCCAGATGTGTGAAGTATTGCCCTTATAGGCTTATAATATTAACCGGCAGTATACAGGTGTTGCTACAAGAAGAGACAGAAGTGTGAGGTCCTGCAAGCATTGGATGGTGTAAGCTNTTTAAGGTACACAAGATATACTGTAAGTGCTTTTAAGGTACACAAGATATACTGTAAGTGCTTTTAAGGTACACAAGATATACTGTAAGTGCTTTTAAGGTACACAAGATATACTGTAAGTGCTTTTAAGGTACACAAGATATACTGTAAGTGCTTTTAAGGTACACAAGATATACTGTAAGTGCTTTTAAGGTACACAAGATATACTGTAAGTGCTTTTAAGGTACACAAGATATACTGTAAGTGCTTTTAAGGTACACAAGATATACTGTAAGTGCTTTTAAGGTACACAAGATATACTGTAAGTGCTTTTAAGGTACACAAGATATACTGTAAGTGCTTTTAAGTACACAAGACATACTGTAAGTGCTTTTAAAGTACACAAGAAATACTGCAAGTGCTTTTAAGGTACACAAGATATACTGTAAGTGCTTTTAAGGTACACAAGATATACTGTAGGTGCTTTTAAGGTTCAGTTCACTCACCACCAGTAGAAAGGAGCTGTTGCAAGGAAGGGTGCACAAGATGCAAGTGCGAGGTGCTGCCAGTGAGGGATGAGGTAGGCCACTAGTGATGACGAACACATACCAACAGTTGCCGCCACGTAAGTCAGTCCCGTTACCCAGGCACGATGCTCAAACTTCACCACCTCAAGAA
>JAGKTI010025250.1:3953-14050 GCA_018397915.1 Birgus latro
TCTCTCTCTCTCTCTCTCTCTCTCTCTCTCTCTCTCTCTCTCTCTCTACCATCTTTCCCTCCCCCCTCCCCCCAACACCACCACGTCATAAAGAAGCCAATATTGCTCCACACACACACACACACACACAGGAGGTTATAAAGCTATGCTAGCAATTTTCTTTATTTAAATATTCCTCTCAGTTTCGGCTGTCTAGCCCACTTAATGTGAGATGTATTGGTTAGATTTATCATGATGATTTATAATATATTATTCTTATTCTTATTCTTATTATTATTATTGTTGGTGGTGGTGGTGGTGGTGGTGGTGGCGGTGGTGGTGGTGGTGGTGTTTTAGTTGCTACTACTACTACTACAACTGTTATTAGTATTAGTATTAGTATTATCACTATTATTATCAATTTTGCGTATAGTATTAAAATTATGCTTTTCCGCATCCCATATGTAGGATCGACTGGAAAGAAAAATATTTACGTTTTCTGTGTCACTTTCCTGAAAATTCTCTGAGAAGATTACGATGAAGGTGGAAAGAAGGGAGAGAAGAATGGAAGGAAGGAGGAAAAGAAGGGAGGATGAGAGCTTCGGATACAGGAAGGAAGAGGGGAAGGGAGGGAGAATGGGAGCAAAAAAGAAAGGAAAGATGGAAGGAAGGATGAAGGCGGGGCAAGAGGGAGGAAGGAAGTACGTGAGGAATGAAATGATGGGAGAGACGAATGGAAGGAAGGAGAAAAAGAAGGGAGGATGAGAGCGTCGGATAATGGAAGGAAGTGAGGGAAGGAGGAAGGATGGAAGGATGAAAAGAAGGCAGGGCAAGAGGGAGGAAGGAAGGACCTGCGGAATGGAAGGAGGCGAGGGAAGGATGAAAGGAAGGTAGAAAAGAAGGGAGGATGAGAGCTTCGGATAAAGGAAGGTAGGGAGGGAGGGAGGCAGGATGGAAGGAAGGATGAAAAGAAGGCAGGGCAAGAGGGAGGAAGGAAGGACGTGAGGAAGGGATGGAGGAAGAAATGAATGTAGAAAGGAAGGAAGGAGAGAAAGAAGAAAGAAAGGCAGGGCAAGAAGGAGGCAGAAAGGACGTGAGACATGAAAAGAGGGAAGGACGGAGGGAGAGAAAAAGGAATTAAGGAAGGGAGGATGGATTATAGAGAGGAAGGAAAGTAAAGAGGGGTGAAGGAATAAGTAAAGGCACATAGAAGAGAGGAAAGAGAGAGAGAGATTGGAAGTAAAGCTAGGAGGATGGAGAGGAGGAAGGACAACAAAGGGAGGACGAAAGGAGGAAGGAAACGGAGGGGAGAGGGAGGAAGTGAAGGAGGAAAGACGCTAAAGATGGAAGGAGGCAGGACCGAAAGAAAGAAGGAAGGAAGAAGAACAGGGAGGGAAAGGAAAAAAAGAAGGAAGAAAAATGGGAGAAAGAAACTAAGGATGGAAGGAGGGAGAACAGAAGGAATGAAAAACAGGAGGAAGGAGCGAGAGAGATGGGGAAGAAAGAAGGGAAAAATGAAGACTGGAGGAAGGAAGGAGGGAGGGAGGGGGAAAGAACGGACAGAATAAAGGAAAAAAAAAAGACTTCTAAATAATAACGGGAGGAAGGAAGGGAGAAGGCGGAGGAGAGGGGAAGAGAGAAGGAAGATAGAGAGAAATAAAGAAAAGCCAGAGCATTTTTCAGGTAAAACTTTCCACATTTTTTTCCATTAAATCCTTCAGACAACCAGAAGAAGAAAAGTGCGTCATTTTTTTTTTTTCATGTTACAATATTAAGGTCTTTTTGTCTTTTATTTTTTTCCCTGTTCCTTTTGATGGCTGTCTTTTCGTTGTTGTTTAACTTAAGTGCAATAACGCCTTGGAATTATATTCTGTCAATCTACGGACGATTTTATTCAGCTGAGGATGAAATAATTGGACTGAAGGGAATATAAAAATTGCAATTGGCCACCAGAAGGGTTTAGTGGTTAGGGGACTGATGCGATATCTAAAAGGACGCTAGTTCGAGCCCAGTCTGGAGCAGGGAACGGTTTGTTGATATGTATTCGTTAAAGTACAATATTTACTTATCTTCCACAAGGCCCACAGATATGTCACAAAAGTACCCTTTCTAATACCATCACACCAGTAGCGAAGCAGGTAGCTCTAGCATGTATTCGTTTCGGACGGTGGGTATTGGTGTCGAAGTGGTGACATGAGAAGGTTTGTGGTTAAGGGAACGGGCTCTCCAGTCCGTGCCTTGGGTTGAACATATTAAAAGTAGATCATATTCTTGTTACCTCAATGATTTACCAAGTAGAGCCCCATCGTAGTGAAAGGGTTAACGGAAACCTGAGCACTAAATTATTCTATCTTTGTGTTGGAATTATTGTCTTTGAAGCTAATGTACTCGTTGTTATATTCCTTTTACTTTAACTTGGCCTAGATTTCTGCCCTGTTGCCGCCTATTTCACGTAGCTCAGACAAAAGACCATACTAGGGCACTACATCCTTTTCATAGCACTTCATCGTGACTAGCATCATATTTTTGTGTTAATCTATTGTTTCAATTCAGTATTCAAGGTGGAAAGATGGCAGTTTTAGGCCAAGTTTGAGTAAAAGGAATATAGTGAATGGATTTAAATGAAACTCCATTGGTAGTCTTCGGTCTGTGTCAAATGAACGGCTCTTGAATTTGGATCTCTGTTATTTTGTTTTTGTTTTTTCTTGAAGGGAACAATTTGGGTGCTCCTGGCCTTTCGTTCCTTCTTCCGTGTATGTAAAAACGATTATATTACACTGCAGTAGGAAACATCATTACATTTAAAATCAGTTAAATATGTGCCGGAAATATAATGAGCCTCTTAGTGTGGCGTTAGCTGGTTAATTAATCGTGCCATACTTGATAACTGGCCGCGTATTTTTTTCTCCTGATGTAACCCAAGATCGCTTCCTGGTTGTGGGACTACTCTATGAAAAAATTACCATAAAACAAACCTTACACTCTTTATTAGCAAGAAATAAAGCATTATTAGGGGGAGTGCAGCAGTCCTATTTGTTATGCTGCACCGAAATTAGTTTGGTGAAATGAGTTGGTTATAGGCCTTTGGTTTCTTCTTCCTTGCATAAAAAAAAAAAAAAACAGGCGGAATTGGACTGCTTTGAATCCTTAGAATAAATTTGGATAAACTGTAATGATATGAATAAAGGAAGTACCAAGTTATACTTCAGTAGGTTCATTAATAACAAAAATAATGAATTTATTTTGGAGTCTGAGTATTGAATCACCCTGTATATATTCGCTAAGTTGGAATGGTGAAGTGTTAATGAACCTAAGAAAATAATAACAAAAATAATAATAATAATAATAACAACAACAACAGTAAGAATAGTTGTAGTAGTAGTGGTGCTGGTAGTAGCCTACTAGTAGTAATTATGTAGCCCCCCCCTTGTGGCGGGGGGGGGAGCCGCACTATGGGGTGGTACTATTACACTGCGGCCAGATTGTGTTAGGAAGAATTCCGCCACCGTATTCCCTGCGTGTCGTAAAAGGCGACTAAAAGGGGCGGGGTGAGGGGACTAGGGACCCCCTCCTCTGTTTTTTAGTTCCTAAAAAGAGACAGGCCAGAGAAGGGGATGGGGGATCGAGTTATCCCCGTACCCTGAAGGTTGGGTCTATGAATGTGCGTGGTTGTAGTACGATTGAGGCTAAAAGGGAGGAGATTGGGAGAATGTTTGTGAGAAGAAAGTTGGATGTGTTAGCTCTGAGTGAAACAAAGTTGAAAGGGAAAGGTGAGTCTACGTTTGGAAGTGTGAATGAAAGATTGTCAGGTGTTGATAGAGGAAGGGCAAGAGAAGGTGTGGCCTTGTTAGTGAGCCAGGAAGTACAACAGTGTGTGATTGAATGGAAGGAGGTGTCATCGAGACTGATGTGGGTGAAAGCGAAATTTGAACGTGAGTTGTGGGTATTTGTGAGTGCATATGGGCCTGGTAGTGAAAGGGATGAAGAAGAGAAGGAGTCTTTCTGGAATGATGTTGATGAGTGTTTGCAGAGCTTTGGAGCGAATGTGAATGTGGTAATGATGGGGGATCTGAATGCTAGAGTGGGAAATGTAGCAGTTGAAGGTGTAGTTGGTATACGTGGTGTGCCTGGAAGAAATGAAAATGGGGAACGAATGATAGGTGTGTGTGTTGAGCGAGAGATGGTGACTGGGAATACATTGTTTGAGAAGAAAGATATTTATAAGTATACATGGGTGAGACAGGAGGGTGGAAGGGTTGTTAACAGAGCATTGATGGACTATGTGGTTGTTTCCAGGAATGCAATAGGAAGATTGTTGGATGTGAGAGTTTTGAGAAGGGAGGGTGGAGGTATGTCTGACCACTACCTGGTGGAGGGAAAGTTGAGAGTATGTAAGAGATGGGTGAGAGCTAGGAGAGGTAGGTGTGGCAGGGAGGTTTTGAAAGTGAGTGAGTTAGATAAAAGAGAGAAAATGATAGAGTATCAGGAGAGTGGCAGTGTGGAGGAGGAATGGCAGTTGTTTAAGAGTGCTGCGGTGGGGCATACAGAAGAGGTGTGTGGTGTGAGACGAGTGGGTGGTGGTGTAAGAAAGGGAAGTGAATGGTGGTGCGAGGAAGTAAGTATGGCTGTGGGTGAGAAGAGACATGCATATGAAGTGTGGTTGCAGAGGAAGGATGAGGTGTCATATGAGAGGTATAAGGAAAAGAGGAATAGGGCGAGAAGGGTTGTGCGTGATGCTGAAGTGGCAGCAGATGAGAGGTGGGGTAGGCGGATGACTGAGAATTTTCAAGAGAATAAGAAAATGTTTTGGAAGGAGGTGAAAATGGTGCGAAAGGGAGAGTCTGGGAAGGAGGAGCGAATGAAAGCAGAGGATGGAAGGATGTTAATTGAGATGGATGCAGTAAGGAAGATATGGGCGGAGTATTTTGAAAGATTGTTAAATGTAGAGGAGGAAAGGGAGGCTGAGATTGTGGCAGATGGAAGGGTGCAAGGAATAGATGTGTTAGGAGAGTTCAATGAATCTTTGATCACGATGGAGGAAGTGCAAGAAGCAGATGAAAACAGGGAAAGCTGCAGGTATGGATGGGTGTGCTGTGAAATGCCTGAAATGTGGTGGAGCGACTATTGTTGACTGGTTAGTAAGATTGTTGAATGTGTGCTTTGTGCAAGGTATGGTGCCAATTGACTGGGCAAGTGCTTGTGTGGTCCCACTGTATAAAGGTAAGGGTGATAAGTATGAATATACTAGCTTTAGAGGTATAAGTCTGTTGAGTGTTGTAGGTAAGGTGTATGGTAGAGTGTTAATTAAGAGAGTTAGAGAGGGTACAGAGGGAGTGACTGGTGATGAGCAGTGTGGCTTTAGGAGAGGGAGGGGATGTGTGGATCAGGTGTTTGCTGTGAGACAGGTGTGTGAAAAGTATTTAGCGAAAGGTAAGGATGTGTTTTGGGCATTCATGGATTTAGAGAAAGCATATGATAGAATTGAAAGGGAGGCTTTGAAGATTGTATGGGCTTGATGGCAGGTTACTAAAACAAGTGAAAAGTTTTTATGTAAATAGAAGAGCGTATGTAAGAGTGGGAAATACTATGAGTGATTGGTTTTCCGTGAGAGTGGGACTGCGGCAGGGATGTGTGATGTCGCCTTGGTTGTTTAATATTTATATGGATGGTGTTGTAAAGGAGGTGAATGCAAGAGTGTTAGATGGAGGACTGAGTCTGGTGAATGATGGTAGAGAGTGGAATCTGAAGCAGCTGCTGTTTGCGGATGATACTGCACTGGTGGCTGATTCAGAGGAGAGATTGAGACAGTTGGTAGAGGAGTTTGGAAGGGTGTGTGAAAGGAGGAAACTGAAAATAAATGAAAATAAGAGTAAAGTGATGAAGTGTACGAGGTTGGTAGATGGTAGGAGGATGAATATTGTTTTGAATGGTGAGTTGCTTGAGGAGGTTGAGTGTTTTAAGTATTTAGGGTCACAGGTTGCTGAGGATGGAAGAATAGATGCAGAAGTGAAGTTTAAAATGAATGAAGTTGGAAAGGTGTTGGGAGAAATGAAAAAAGTGTTTAGATGTCGTTCACTCAGAATGAATGTAAAGAGAAGGCTGTTTGAAGGTATTGTGGTACCGACTGCATTATATGGGGCTGAAACATGGAATATGGGTGTAGCAGAGAGGAAAAGTTTGAATGTAATGGAGATGAGGTGTCTGAGGAGTATGTGTGGAGTGACGCGTATGGATTGAGTGAGAAATGATGAAGTGCGAAGGAGAACTGGAATTGTTCGGGAGATGGCTGATCGAGTTGAACAGAAGGTGTTGCGATGGTTTTGGCATATGGAGAGAATGGAAAATGAGCGATTGGTGAAAAAGATAACTAGATCTGATGTGAGAGGTGTAAGGCTGAGAGGAAGACCACGAATAGGATGGATGGACAGTGTGAAGAGAGCGTTGGATGCGAGAGGGTTGTCTGTTGAGCAAGGAAGAGTGGCTGTGCGTGATAGAAATGAATGGAGAGAAATTGTGAATGAATAAATGATGACGCAGCCCTGAGGGGATATTCTCCTGCATTTTGTCTGATCAGCTGATCAGGTCAGGTGCAGGTAAGGGGCTGGATCCATTATGATGTGGCAGGGGTAAACCAGCTTTGCTGTCGGGCCCTGCTGCGGATGTCACTGACTGCACTACGTAGTTGACCCTCGTGCGGTGTGGTGCGGTGAGGATCTGTCCCTTCTCCCCTTTAGGGCTAAGATGCGAATGAATGTGTATGAGTGAATGAGTAAATTGGTAGTGTGTTGACCTGTCTCGGCTACCTCCCTTTTCTTGGGGGAAGCAGCCTAGGTATATAGATAGATAGACGAATAATAATAGTAATGGGGATGTGTTGTGTTACAGGATTCTTCGGAAATTTACAGAATGTGCAATTGCAAAAGGGGATACGCGCTAGCAGAAAACACACACACACACACACACACACACACACACACACACACACACACACACCAGAGCAGCGCCAGTTCGTTTGCATTCCTGGAAAAATCAGTATCAAACAAGGCCCCGATTTTCATTTCTGGACTCCAGTTAAAACCCTAAAGCTGCGTGAATGACATGGAAGGGATTAAAATGGTGATGAAAATTTGGTCTGATGTTCCAGTTTGTATTCTCATTGGGTAAGAAAGCTCCCTAGCACGTCTCCCTTACCGGTTTATTTTTGGATATGGATGGTTTAGACCCTTTTATAAATTATTCTTCCCGAGTATGGGCATATCGTGAGGATTTACGTAACAGAAGAGGACAGTAAGGTGTAATAAGCAAGGTAAATCACTTAGGAAAAGGTGTTAGGGAGCTTCCATAAACGACGAGAATACGCACCTTTGTCACATTCCTACCTGAAGCTTTAAATTAAAATAAATAATAATAATAATCTATAGGCTGATAAGCGTAACAGGCGTCTCTCAGTGTAGGAATATTAGCCCTCAGACGAGAGTATGTTGAAAGATGTGAAATCATGAAAGAAAAATTTGCCTCATTTAAATGTTGTGATGGCGTCTTAATACAGTATACTGTACTGTATTCTTGCCGCCTTCAGACGATTTTGTTCCATCTAACGCCTGACGACTTATTTCAGGCTAAGAAAGCGTGGCCGTGTGTACCCAGGCAGAGGAGAGTTTATTAATGCCCGTCGCCGATGGTTGGCTGAGTCACTTGTGCGATCACTTAACTCTGACGCCAAGTTTAACCAAGTTGCAGGAACACTTGGACGCAGCGTCAGTCAGCGCGTGACGGCAATTGCTTTTAAAACGAAGAACAGCAGGAATGAGAGTTGCCACCAGCCCTCATCCACTTCCCGCCTCCCCTTGCTGATCCTTGGCTCCAAGCGAGAGGAAACATCATCATCATCATCATCATCATCATCATCATCGTCATCATCATCGTCCACCACCACCACCACCACCACCACCACCACCGTCATTTTCCACGAATACACGGGGTAGGAGGGACCCAGAGGCAGGAACCGGGTCGTACAAAAATATGAGAACTACCAGCATGGCGAGGAAGCCCGCCTTTACTACGGATGGATGCGCCGACTTGCCCCAAACGAATCCAAACTCAGCTCCATCTTTTCCGAAAGTGATAACCAAAGGGAGCAGTTTCCCTCGCTGACGAGACTGGCTGGAGTTGCTGCCTGCCCGACCCCATCAGATTGGCGCCGTATTCGTACACTTTCTTCAGTCTAGAGATCGTATTCTTAAACTTTCTTGAGTGTAGAGGTTGTATTTCATTAAAAAAAAAAATGTTGAGTTTAGGGATAATGGCTCCCTCTTCTTTGTTATTTATATCATTATTATCGACGTAGTTTGCCTTAGTAATATATAAGAGGATATTGAGGGGTCAGCAAAATAAGAGAGTGTTGATACGGCCCACCGACTCTCTGAGGCTGGGTAACCTCTTCTTCCAACTTTCTGTCTCGTCGCTGGCAGATTGAACCGCCCCACTGGTCCTCTCCCACCTTGACACCTTCCTCATTATATTCCTTTAATGAGCTTCAGGGAGGCCTTTCGTCGTGAAGGTGCTAATAAAGCTGTCTTGAACCTCTCCTTCCAGTTAAATAAAATCTCCCTTCTCAAAAAGAAAAAGAAAAGAAAAAATTATGACTGCTCGAGTTTAGGAAAATGACACGTGATCATACATACAAAGATAATATATTATTTTTCGTAATATTTTCTTCTATAGCAAAATTAAACAATAAGAAAGTGTTACAGAAAAGGTTTAATAGGAAGCAATATAGGCTAATCGTAGTGCTGGGCTGATGTATAAAAAGTTCGTCAGAAATCCTGCAACAACTCCTCACCCTTTTGCAACTTTGCCTTTCGTTGCCTTGAGATTGCACGACCTGACTCATCCCATGGTCTACTCCCCTGATGTACCAACTCTCCTGGCGTCGTGTTTATAAAAGATCCTGATGTCTCTGATGGCCGGACTCTCATGGAACCATATTTATTAAGGATCCTAAGCAGTTTATATGATGAAGCCTCCATAGCAGTGAGGTATTATAAAAGAAATCCCTGTGATTGGTCACATTTTTCATTTTTATTCATTATAGTTGTGAATTGCTTAGTAGCCGTGTGCGTGAACATTAAATCGGAAGCAGGTAATCTGCTGCGTATCTGTTGAACTTATTACTATAAGGGTTTTAATTAGTTTACAGGATAAACAAGTTTCCATTACAGGCAACTATTATCACAGGCTGTTCTTTGCTGTGGCACTTGACTGTGAAGTGTTTTGGTAACTGTATGAGTGAAGACAAACAGCCTGTATACAAACAGTCTTACATACACTTTAAGGGAATGATTATGTATGGATATATATACACCTATGTAAAATATATAATAGCTTATATATATGTATTGTACAGTAATATATTATAATATATATAAATATGTGGATGTATATTAACATAGATAGATAGACGATACACTTCCATAGGCCCTTCAAGCTTTATAAATACGGCTCCGCTCACCCTCGACTTCATTTCGTCAGTTCAGTGAATACCTTAAGCTTAGGAGACTTTATAAATGCAGGTCTGAAAGCTCATAACATTTTATGAATATAACCCCACTGATCCTCGATATCATCAAGTCTGTGAAATTTTATGTTCACGTCCTTCGCCTGGCTGGAGTGACTGGCCCAGAACTCCGACTGGCACGCCCGTATCTATGCATGGAGTTCCGCGGCAGGTTCGCATGAATTTACCTGTTGCATGATATTGGAAGCTGGTTAATGAGACGGTAACAGACAGTTTCATAAATATTACCCTCTTCTTGGTGTAAGGTACTGTACAGTCGTCATCAAAAGTCCTGACGTTCTTCTGCATCTTTTTCCATGGCGTGTGATAATCAGTGTGGTGCATCCGTAGCAACTGACACTGATGACATCAGTGTGTAGCCGAATACAATGTTTGAGTTGTTGTGGATTTAACACGCTTATTTTCAAAGCCAATGCAGAGAAGACCAGGAGAGACGACAGAACTTTTGATACCAACTGTTCATATAAGGATAGATGACCGGCTTGTTTCCCTTGATGGCATTATTGGATCAGACTTTGCATACTGAATGAACTCAGATGGT
>JAGKTI010025252.1:0-14050 GCA_018397915.1 Birgus latro
AAGTGTGGGACAGGAGGCAAAAAGGTATGGATTACAAGAAGAATAGCGGGTTTTGTCATGGGCTTAGTCTTTTTAATGATTTTTTGTTAGCAGTCTGTTTTGCATGATAATGTAAAGCCAGCTGACTGGTAGACTGGAGGAAGACAGTGAGCCACAGGAAAAAAAAAAAAAAATGGACTGGGACTTTAGAAGAGACGCCTTGTTAATTAAAGGAGGCGACAAAAAAAAAAAAGATTAAAGAAGTGAGAATTCAGATTCAAAAAGGATATGCCAAGGACAGGATAAACTGGTGGAGGATAAGGATCTGGAGTAGAAAAATATAGTGAAAAATTTAGAAGAAACACCCCATTAAATGAAGGATGTAAATGAAAAAGAGAGATAACCAGACATAAAGTGTAAAAGTAGTAAATCCAAAGAGGGGTAACAAAGAAGTCGGAAAACATAATGTGGAATTTATTAGATAAGCCACATTAATCCAGGTACCAAACTTTCATGATTGAGTCAACTGTGGTATTCTGTTCCTAACATCCCCAGACAATTTGATTCATCCGAGTTGGACGTAGGACCGTGAGTGTTAAATGAAGAAGATTAAAGAATGAAATAGAGAACCTGAGATAAAGTGAAAGAGGGACAATACGGTTTAATTCAGCTGAGATTAAGTCATAGGAGCCCGAGTGTTTATAGAAGATAACAACAAGTAGATCCCAAGATTCATAAAAAAAATACATATATAAGCAAAGAGGAATAAACTGTAGGAAGAAAGTGATCTTGGGTAAGAAAAAAAGTGTCAGAAAAGTCCAGGAACGTTTTCTGTGCTCCTCGGTAAGGCAAAGCAGCCACAGGAATTTGATTACCACCAGAAGTTGTCTTGATCTGGATGAAGGAAGAGCAGGGAAAGAAGAAAGGAAGGAAGGAGAGGGAAGAGGAGATGAGAGCAGACAAGGAAGGAAGAAGAAGGGGGAGATACGAGAGGGGAGGTAAGAAAGGGACAGGGGAGAGGAGAGGAGAGAGGACAGGAAGGAAGAGGGAGGGGGGGAGGAGAGGAGAGGAATGCAAAAGAAAGGAAAAGAGGATGACGGGAGAGGGAATGGAATGGAAAGGAGAAGGAAAATGGGGGTGGGAGGAGAGAAAATAGGATAAGGCTAAAAGGCACAGGGGAAGAAGAATGAGAAAGGAATTGGGACTAGAGATCGGGGACAAGTAGAGAAGAGCGGAGAGAGAGGTTAGAGCTGGTGAAAGGTAAGGAAAGGAAGAGATGAATAAGGTTGGTGACTGGTGACAGGAGAGTGGGGAGAGGGAGAAGTGAAGTGGGGATGGACGGGGAGGAGGGGTGGGGAGAGGAAAAGACTCAGACTAGTATGTATAAAGTTTGTTACAATAACTTTTGTGTTCATGTGTATGTGTGTGTGAGAGAGAGAGTAGGGGTGGGGGATAATCCTTTTAAGGAATTGAGCCTTGATATTCTCTCTCTCTCTCTCTCTCTCTCTCTCTCTCTCTCTCTTCCACACACACACACACACACACACACACACACACACACACACACTCAAGACGAATAACAGTGATAATACAATGGAAATATAAGTTGTGATGTAGTGTCCCTGAGAATGGAATGATATGCAGCACTGGGAGACAGGCGTGAAGTTAAGCTGGGTCACAGATGATCCGGAATTAGGGTTGTGATTTTTTTTACCGTCACATACAGGAGAGACTAAGCGAGTAATGTCAGGGCAGTTAAAAAGTTTGATGTTTGGGTAGCACAGTAAGGAAATAATGTTTTGAGGATATGGATAAGTTGATTTATTGTATCGGTATATTCCGTAGCATAAGTTGACCCTGTAACTGCCAGAACTGTTCTTCCACATTATTCGCTTTCCTTACGATTTAATTTACCTTAAGAAGGATTTGTGGGATTAAATGAACTCGAAGTGTCCGGCAGACTATTCGGTACAAAGACATTTGAAATTTCTTGTTATAGGCTAAGGTGGATATTTCGAACTTTTATGAGTTAGGTATAACCCATATTAATTCATCACTACCACTGGAGCTCTTTCTAAGTTTAATACAATTGTGTGGGAGCAAGAAGCATTTAATTTAAAAAAGGCGTCATCGCAGTAACCTTCTTCATCACTTCGGTGAAATATTTTCATATTTCTTACTAATTTTAATTTTATTTTAACGTTGACGTATTTTTTGTATATTTTTGTGTCTCCAGAAGACTATTCAGCTGAGGAAGACATTTCAAACTGGTGGGATGAGATTGTCTCGATTAACTCCTTCAATGCAGGAGTTTAATGAAATTGTCAGATGGTTGTGAGAACAAGGACGATAGTCCAAGATATGGGAGCTTCAGGGCCTTTTGAATAATACCATTGATGTTGTGTGGTGTGGGAGGGTGATACTGAGTGGTGCCGCAAAAGAGGTGTGTGGTGTTGCTAAATTCACTATAGTTTACAGGATAAACAGCTGGCGTCCGAAAATTGTTAGTGAGCGACAGGCGGGCAAAGTTGCCCCTAGAGATGGTCTGGCGTCTATGAACACTTGATGATAGAGAAGATGTTGCGAGTGTAGAAGTTTGCATGTATAACGAGTTAAAATGGATCCTGGTGGTGGGAAGGCCAGAGTACGAATGTGTGGTGGTGTATGTGAGGGAGGAGGTCATAGGGCCTCGTGACTAGCTCATGCGTTATTCTGTCATGAAGGAGAGGTTTCAGAGACACTGCTCACCACCACCAACAGCACCATCAATTAGCATCGTCATTATGTATAATCCTGTTTTCTGCTGACAGGGTGGGCTGTAGCCGTTGTACTGTTGGTTTGGGTGACTTAAATATTCATGAACAAAAAGAATACATGCTGTTGCTGAAGTGGATAGGGTGTCTGTTATACTCCGAGTAGGCTTTTGTTGATACTGTATACTATTTCATTATTTTGTCTCGTATTAACCAAGAACTAGTACGAGTGTTATTGCTAGGGAGTAAGTTGCTCTCTCTCTCTCTCTCTCTCTCTCTCTCTCTCTCGTGTGTGTTTAACAAGACATGTAACACCTGGTACCTAACATAAGGTACGCTTGCGAACATTAATATCGGCGAGAAATAACGAAACAATGATCAGTGACTTAGAAATTCTAGTGATGGGGTCGTGGGAGTCAGTAAACTTTTCGAAATATTGTTAAAGTTTCACAACGGTTAGGCAAAACAGTGGGTCGATATTATTCCCCGCGACTGTACTGTACATGCCTTGTTAGTGTTTTTGTTACATGTCTGAGGCTCTGAATTCATGATACGAGACTCCGACCTTCTTCATAATTACGGGCAAAGTGTGATTAGATTTTGGTATCGTTTCGAGGGAGTAATAACCACTGTTTGCAGCTGTACATACATATGTCATAATTGAGGCATAATGATGTTTCGTCTTTATTTACTATTCAGTACAAACCTCATCACATTATTAAACTGTTGGTTAAGGCCGGGCAGGAATGGTTAAAATATGGAAAGTAAACATAAATTGACAAATTTGGGTGAAATATCCGTTGAGCAACGATACGGTGCTTTAGTTACAAGTCAGTATTGCCATGTCTCCCCCCCCCCTCCCCCGGCCTCCTCTCCTGCTCTCCATCACTCCATTCCTGCCAACAGTCAGTTTTACAATACATCTCTTGCCGCTCCCCTTACAAGATGGATGTTGACGTCGCGCTCTAATATTTTCGCTGTTGTTTATGTATTTTGTCTAGGTGTTTGCATTGTTGCCGCGCGTGGTACTTGTACTCACCACCCGTTTGTCTCGCTTCCTTCCCTGCGGTTTTTCCCAGTACTCCCGCTGGATACATTGCTTTCACTTTCACTTTCAGTGCTCAAGAAATTTGTAGGTGTTGCGCAGCTTGGTATCGAAAGTCAGATCAGCTCGGTTGTTCTGGTGCGTGGGTAATACGGCCGTAGTCTCGTAGGATTGGGTGGCTCCCTAGCGCTTCTTTCTTATCGGATCATTTTTGCATATGGCACATTGATATTCTCCTACAGAATATCAGCGTGAACGGTGTCCATACAACAAGGGTGTTAGTAGCTTGCAGTACAGTGTAATAATGTAATATACAAAATGGATCGCCAAGGAAGATGTGTTATGAGCCTTCTCAGCTCACGATGATGTGGGCCCTAGTAATGCCAGTTTGTATTAGTTGAGAAAATGATAGTGTTCATTTTTTATGCAAATAAAAAGAAAGAAAGAGTAGGAATAATTGAATAAGAAAAAAAATAACGATAAACTTGCGCTTTAAAGACGAGTTACAGGCAGAGGAAAGAGTTCCAGTGGAGAGAGAGAGAGACTATACTGTTTTTGTTATTGAGGCGAAGATGCACTTGACAGGTTGGTGATAATTGGCTGAATGCAACATGTCCAAATAACATTTGCTAACTCAAATTTCCCCCTCATATACAGTATATGTTGTCAATTAATAATAAAGAGATCATGAAACAATGTTGCATTCAGACAGTCATCACCAACCTGTCAAGTGCATCTTAACCTTGATAAAAAAAAAATGACTATAGTCATATTCCAGAAATTGTATAGCTTACGTAAATTTAAAACATTCTACGGTGGCGCTCTCTTCTCTATACACACACACACACACACACACACACTGAAGCCTATTGGCAGGGTGCATTCCTGTCGACTAGCAAGTCGCATCACTTTCCCATCACCACTCCCTCTCCACTGACTCGCTTTCCTTCCCTCCCTCGCACAACCCACTTTATCCCCCCACCTAGTTCTTGGTCTTCCTCCTCTCGTGATCCAGTCGACTTTTGGCTTCTCTTCTGCCATTTACTTACATCTTCACTTAACCTGCGATGATCTGTATATTCTGTTTCATATGCCAACGGAGGGGTTAACTTGGGGCTTCGTCTGACAGCAGCAAGGATGAAATTGTCGTTATAATATTGCTGGGGCGAAGGAAAATGTCAGTCAATACCTTTTCTTTATTTTTTTGAAAGGAGTGAAGAGGAGAGGGCGGAGAAGGGAAAGCAGAGGAGGGGAGGGGAGGAAAGGGAAGAAACACGCGAGGGGAAGGATGGAAAGAAAAAGGAGAGTGGGAAGGGAAGTATAAGGGAAGGTAGAAGGAAGAAATGAAGATTGGAAAGGAAAGTAAATGAGGAAATGAAAGTAAAGGGAGGAGAGACAACCGTGACCCAAAAGATCTTTCTCGCGTCATTGAACATTACAATGACGGGAGAGGACGATAACTGTGAGAGGGTAATTCAGTGCCGGTGTAAGAGAGTCATCTCGTGTGGGTCGGGGCGTGAGGCTGAACCAAGGAAGTGAGGGTTATAATGGCGAAGATGGACACCGCCTCCATCCATTTCCGGGGTAGTGGTTCTTCACACACACACACACACACACACACACACACACACTCACACACACACGCACACACGTCGCATCCTACATATTCCGTCCACTGTCAGAACACATTTCACTTCCATCTCACTATTTATTCAGCAGTGACCAATCATCCTCAGCCCCTACGTGGCGTCGCTCATAGAGCACACAACCCGACCTTGGCAGTAGGAGATATGACCTTCGCCCACATGACAAAAGAACACAGCTTTAGAATTCAGCGTGTGGGTGTGGGTGACGGGTTAGAGAGAGAGAGAGAGAGAGAGAGAGCCGTGTTGAGGTGGCAAGATCAAAGCTACAGAGGTCGTCACATTGTTCAAGGGGTTAAGAGTTTGGGGGGTGAGAGGGCGGGGATGGTGTAAGGTGATTGGTATGTGTGGCAGGACCAGACTGACAGGTGGGTTGTGAGAGCCCTCTGTACCGCACACCCACACGCCTTGCTTGATGGCAGTGAGGCGTGACGGGGGTGTAGGATTTCTGGCATGGTGCTGTACAGTGTCACGCCACACTTGTCAGGGTGTTGCCGAGCGTATATTTTCACTCTGCACTCGGGATTTGGAGGTTGCTATATACTGTATTTTCAGGCTGCAGCTGTGATGTTTTTATTTAGGCTGCACTTAGTGTGGGGCAGTGATGGTCTACACACAGCATGGTTTCGGGGAAGGTTGGATCAGACGGCAGCAGTGCGGTTTGAATTCTGGCATAACAAAGTGGGTCCTATTTTCAACCGTTATGGAGACGGATGAATTAGAGGAGAAACCATTTTCGTCCACGTATGAAGCGGAGTTTTCATTTTCTTCAATTTACCGTACCAGTTGTTTGGATTTTTTTTTTTACATGCCTGATTTATAATGAGGATAGTGTGAAGATAGTTGAAGGTATGTGAAATTTTGGAACACGTCCCTAACTAATGAGAAGTGCGTGCACTTATTAGCGGGAGGAGTGAATAAGCTGTGTGATACTTTTGAACATTGCTAAACTTGTTTTTGAGAAATGATCATTTAATACCGAGGGTAGTGAAGGTAAGCGGTATTTTGGATCGCATCCTTGACTGTTGAAACTGTACTTTATTGGCGGCTCTCGCAGCTTGACCGTTACTTGCATGGGGTTTGTGGTTAATATTTTTGTTGTACTGGAAGCACCGGGCTGGTTGGAAGAATTGCCAGCCTCTCGTGTGTATGTGTTTCTGTGTGTGTGTGTGTGTGTGTGTGTGTGTGTGTGTGTGTGTGTGTGTGTGTGTGTGTGTGTGTGTGTGTGATATCCTAACAAAGATAAGAAAATGGTTCGTTTTCATTGCAACCATATTCTCCACTTATACATGGAGTGGTAGAGATTCAGAAACAGGTCCATTGAAATGGCCCATGAATCTCTTCACATCATTCGTCACTGCTGAATATTCTTGGTTACACCTCACCCCTTTAATCCCCCCCCCCCCACACACACAAAACACGCACGCACGCACGCTAGAAAGCTTCCTAATGCTGTAGGGTAGAGATGGTTCTCTTTATCTTCAAAGTAATATTAAACCAAGAGATAATATAATTCCGGTGGTGAAATGGTTACGTACTTCAAAAATTTAGTTTCCCCACTAAGTGCTGGGGAAGCAATTGTAATTTAGCACACAACTTTGATGTCACCTTAATTTATGGAAACTCGAACTCCGGCAATCGTCCCCGGCATAAACCTCTCACCTGATGACCGTGAATGGCATCTTTGGCTTACTATTAGTGGATTCAAGTTTTGCCTGGATCGGTATATAGCACAACGCCTCACAGCTGGCCGCAGGAGACGCACAGTGCGGTGAGGGATGGTAATGAGGGGCTGGGAGAAGTTCGTGGCAGGTGTGACATTGAGAAAAAATACCAACTCGAGCTTAATAAAAAACTCAACTAACTCACATTCAATATATAACTTTCCAGTGTAAAGCTTAACTAACCCAATCCCAGTTAAAGCCTTAGCTGCCTCTAGCCCAGCATAAAGCATACCTAATCCAGCGTATCTACCACGAGTCTAGTATAAAGCTCAACTAATCCGAGCTCAGTATAAAGCCTATTAAGGTGCTGAAATGTTTCCCTGCTGTAAAGGTAGTAAATATTAGTTTGTCTTTGGGGATTGGTAAGACAAATGAAGGTGGTGAGGATACAATAACTGATACACCTGTACTTGAGTGATCTCTTATTGGTTTTTTGGTCTAGTTTATACATCTGTGTTTGATATTCCAGTATTTATTGGTTCAGGGCTGCATGTGAATTTATTATCCCGCGTTCATACATACAGGCTAAGGGCACTCTGTAAAATTGCCTCGTATAAAAACTGGTGCGCATTGTTATTCCATTTAAATCTGATATAACCAGTCAATTCGTCCAGCCAAATTGCAGAGTAATTTAGGCCATTTTTTTCTCTTTCATGGGAAGGGAAAAGGGTAGGGGAGGAATGTGATTGAGTGTTAGGGGAAGGGGTGGGGGAGGAAGGGAAAGGATGTAAAATGAAAGGTACTGGAAGAGGGAAAATGGTAAAGGGGGAGGGGAAGGGCAGAGGTAGAGGAGGGAAGGAAACAGTGTAAGAAGAGAGGAACGGGTGTAGGAGGAGGAGAATGGTAAAGGGTAGGGGAGGAGGGGAAATTGTATAAAAGGAAATGGTAAAAGAATAGGGGAAAGAATAGAAGTAGGGAAGATGTGATAGAAAGGATGTGATGTGGTGATAGGGAAGGGGTAGGAGACGGAGAAGTGAGATGGCTGGAGGACTGTGCTGCATGTGGCACGGGTGACTGTGGGTGGGGTGAAGTGGCCATAGCAAGAGCAAGATAGACAGTGATGAATCCCACAACAGTTTGGTCTGAATGGGTATGGTAAATAATATCGCCTGCCGGTAACAAGTAGTAGGTGTTTCGGGTAAATGATCCTGTTGTGGGGCCGTATTTGTAGGTAACTTGGGAGATTTCGTAAGGCCTTTTTCTCAGCGATTTATTTTGTATGTCACGTCTTAAAAAGTATGGCGTACTTTGGAAAATAACGGGGCAAGTAAGAGGCAGTACGAAATGGGTGTGGTAAATTGGAGGCTTGTTCAGGGTGCGGGGAAGGCCGTTACCGCAAAATATAGATGGGCCATTCCACGGATCCATCCATCCACGGCAGTCGATAGCAAATATGAGAGAGAGGGAGGGAGAGGGAGGGGGGGGGGGTCCTATACACCATTAACACCTTCGTTATTACTTTTTTTCCCTTGCTTTCTGCAGACGATGTATTTGGGAAAGAACAGGAAATTGGTCGGTGTTAGAAATAAAGATAAATCATGACAGTGAACCTTATTTTCGTTGACCGAAGGCGTCGTAACACCTCTTTCTTAGCGATTCATTTTGCCAGTTACACTGATATTAAGGAAGAAGATTGTTTGGATTAAAGGAATCGACTACACGAGGGTCATCAAAGCTGACAGTAAATTCTGCGTGACACAGTCTTCCCCTAGAGTACGCCATCCAGTAATCTGTTGACATCCCGGACGTCGCTTGTACTGCTGGGTGAATAGTGACAAAGGGCAAATAAACCTTGGTCTAGAGTCTGATCGGACCCAGAATGAAACTTGGGTTCTTTCAGTCCCAAACTGGATGCTCTGACCAATCCACCAAGGGCTCACCATATTAAAATATAGATTAAACCGCCAAGGACAAGGTGCTACAAAGTTTCCTGTGCCAACGAAACGGTGTTTTTGCCCTACTTGATGGTGAGGCTTTTCCCGCCACTGAACACGGGCTGCAGCTGTTACTGCTTTAAACCTTACATGATGGAAATGATACAACCCAAAGGAATTAATTCTGAATATGTTTAATAAAAAAAATAAATCACAACTCGACACGTACACCTCTGAATTTAAAATGGCATAACTGATGATGATGATATCCATCGAGCTGGTACATAACTGAATAAGCATGACAGCACTCCGACGGTCGGGTTGGCAGTGTGTGCGTCTACCAGATCTGACTTGGGTTCAGTGCCTCGGACATTAAGACGGTGCGGTAATATGTCCTCTCCTATGTTCTCAGGTGTTGACACCTGTCGAGTTTCTCACAAACACATCCACTCCTAGTCTGTTTCCACATGTACTTTTCATCCTTCATTCCAAAAGCCTTTTCCGCCTCTAATCATGCATGAAGCAAGGGACTAAGTTGTGTTCCTTACCCGTATGGATCAGTTGCCCTTCAGAACGCGTAAAACGTGACTTCATAGCTTTGCATGGTATTAACTTTGTAGTCTAGTTACCGAATACACGATATGATACAACCAAGGGAAGGCTTTTCGTAGCTAAAGGGATTCGTGAAATACCTTCCGTACGAATATTTCTCCAGAGATAAACACAACTGTACGGTGACAGCAGGAACATGTGTAAAAATGTTGTCGTGTTCAAGGAGTAATATAAAGTTTAGCCATCTTTATTCTCGTATTAAAGTGGAAAACAGTCGTTTTGGTTTGGTACTGAGACAGTGTTAAAGGAATGTGTGAGTGAGTGGTGATGGAGTAGCTACATGAAACTACCCCCTTGTCTGGACAGTGGGGACACGTAGGTACCGTGAAGGCTTAGTTATTCTCTTTACTGTCCCTCTGCTCTAGTTCTAAGGGTGTTACAGGAGTGAGTGAATCGTTATCGAATGGCTACATTAAGTCGAGATGGCCATGCAGACTGTATAAGTAGATTAATTTTGAACTTTTAATCAGTGTTCACTTGTTAATGTATCGTGATGTTTGTGAATATATATGATTAATGTGTGTTTTTCTGCAGGTAAGCCAAGTGACGCCATTGAGACGGTTGCTGAAGGTCCTGTGGTGAGTACTGGCTCATGTTTCCGGGTGTTAATGTGTTTAGTACTATGATTGGGGTCAGGTAGTAATTACCTAACTATTTCGATTTTACTTTCTTTTTTGCATCGTATCAGTGTAGGTTGAAAGAACTTGTTGAGATTATAACATATCCATATATTATTGTTTTGAAAGTTGATGGTGTTGGGTGATGTCTTGGTGTGTTGGTGAATATGGATGGGTGGGCGTGTCCTCCCGGGTTCCCTGACGGCTTCTTTGTCATCTGAGGCTTCACACGACACACTTGCTTCGTTAGGCTCAGCTTTGGAGAGGGGGGAGAGGTGAAAATGGTGAAGAAGGGAGTAGAGATGGAGAGGGAAGGAATATACAGTAGGTGAAGGGTGTGGAGGGAGAGAATATAGGTGAAGGGTGTGGAGAGAGGGACTGTAAGTGGAGGGTGTGGAGATGAATGTAGAACGGGGGGAGCCGAGAGGTGGTAGGTTGAGAGGATCGAGGCTGAGATGGGGGAATGATGGAGTAGATGTGGATGTGGAGGGGGAGGGAGGATGTCGAGGTAAAAGTGGAAGACGAAGAGGGAGGAAGTGGAAGTGAAGGAGGAATGTATAGAGGTCAGTGTGGACGGGGAAGTAGGATTGAAACTGGAGGGAGAGGAGTAACTGAATGAACAGAGGTGGAGGGGAGGGGGAGCAGGGAGTAGAAAAATGAAACTGGTACATAGGAGTACAGTACATAGGAAAGCAAACAGCAACAGACCTTATGGTCCTTTCGAGGCTGTTTGTTGCAGAGTAGACTACGACTACAAGATCTAACTCTACATGCTGAAGGATAAGGATAGTAAAGCAAGAAGGCTCCCCCCCCACCTCCAAACCCTCCAGCCAAAACTGGCAAGAAAAAGTGAGAAAGACCACCATGCAGCATGGAAAAACTGACATGGACATTTCATAGGAAAGACTGGAAAGGAAAAGCTGCATTATATAATACATTATCTATAAGCTACGAGTATGAATGACCTGAAAGAGAAAGTAGTAAAGTACAATGAATAATCGAATAAATAAATAACGCATGACACTATGTATGGGTACACTGAGTTGACGGGGCGTCTGCGGACGATGAGACTCTGTAGACATAACAACGTGAATCCAGTAATCCCGTGGTCTAAGTTGGACTCTGCGGGAATTCAAAAGAAACAGATACATGTGAATATAGCTAATAATCCCGTAGTCTCAGTTGGACTCTGCAGGAATTCAAAAGTTATAGATACACGTAAATATAGTGATCCCATGGTCTCAGTTGGGCTGTGCGGGAAGAAACTTAAAACATTATCACCGTGCATATACAGTATTTGCATTTAGTAAATTGATCCAGGCTCTAAAAGAGTAGAATAAAATAAAAATTTATACAAGTGTGTTATTCAGGAGTCAGTTGTCAAAGGACAACAAATATTTATCTGGGCGACCTTTAAAGGTTAGTACTGTATTACAATTTACTACATTGGAGGGCAATTTATTCCATAAATTTACAACTCTACTGAAGAAGAAATGCTTTGCTTCATGTGAGTGGAATCGTTTGCTAATTATTTTATGCCCATTGCCTCTAGTATAATTCGAGTGATCAACTGTGAAGTATTTATTAACAGCCATGTTATCTTGTCCTTTGAGTATTTTGAATACTTGAATTAAATCTCCTCGTATCTTACGTTTAGTTAAGGTAAAGAGATTCAAGGCTTCTAAACGTTCCTCGTATGGTTTATTTCTCAATCTAGGTATCATTGTTGTCATCCCTCGCTGCACTCTTTCGAGCTTTTCCATATCCTTTTTATAATATGGTGACCACAACTGAACGCAGTACTCCAAGTGCGGGCGTACTAAGGAATTATACAAGGTGAGAATGATATTATCGGACTTATATTCAAATGCTCTGGTAGTGAGAGTCGTTTTTGTTGTTGCGTACTCCCTGCCTGTCTGGCCGAGAAGACCTGTCGACGACCTCACAGGCCATCCTAAAGTTTCAGTACAGTACATGCATTGTGCAGGGAACCGGCTCCACACTAAGGTTGGACCAGAATCCTTCCCATGGCCAGATGCAGGGAATGAGAGAGTAAAGAGTGAAAATGGAGAGACGACAGAGAAAATGGGAAATAACTAAAAGATTAGACACTCAGGAACGAGGCAGTGAAGATGTGAAAAAAAAAAAAAGTGAGAGCGCAGTAAACTGTAAGTGGAGGAGAAAAGATGAAAATGGGAGAGTGAGGAGGAAAAATGAAGATAGAGAAGGTGAGGGAGCACACTGGCAGTCAAGATAGAGCAGGGGAAATGAAAGGAGTCAGGAAGATGGAGGTGAATAATGCGCATAGAAGCGGAGGGAGTAAAGGAAAACCTCTTAACCACTACACAAAGATAATGCAGCGTGGTGGTTTGGACTTGGTGGTGGTCTTGCCGACGCACGTTGCCACGGCCTCTCACTTTTATTTATGGACTGATTGGAATCAGAATTATTACGTATGTACCTGGACCTTGAATCCTCTTTCACAGACTTTATTAAGGCTTTTAAAATGATTTCACAGGTCAAAAAGGCAGAGACTTAAAAAATCCTATATAAGAAACAGGACGAAGCCTGCTGGGTGTAACCCTAACACTTGGGAAGCGTAATGCATCTGCTCGGAAATGTGTTCGCTATAGTTTATTTTACTTTTGCAACCTCCAGATGTTTTATTCATCGTAGGAAAGTTATCTGGCATGGAAGGGGCTTGTGCAGACGCCTATCAAAACCCTCAATCTTGGGCTGTCACACAGTAAAATCAGTTGGAGGTAGCAAGAATGAAATTTATATAATACGGCATTTGTTTGAAGGGACTGAATATGACAGATGGAAGCAAAAACGAGAAAGGAGGCAAAAGAAAGTGCAAATCTGAAGTTGTGATGAGTAATCTTTTAAGAAAGCCCAGCATTGTTTGTGTACATGTTTAAAAAAGTTACTGCGTATAGTAGTGGTCTTTTCTGTAATGGGGGTATATAGGCATTTTCACGCTAGTGACAAAGGATGGGGGTCATCTGAGAAAAATTCCAGCTGTCATAGGTAATATTATTTCCGTGAAGCCTTCTCTTCTGTTGATGCAGTTGGTTAGGAATGATTGAAGCCATTGTAGCGAAACACTTGAATAACAACAGCAGGCAGTTTTAAGGTACTGAACTGTAAGGAATATTATTTGGATATTTTGGCATTGCAGGTAAATCGTCATTAGTATTATCAGTCCGTAGTGCGGGGAGGGAAGTGTGTGTGTTCAGGGGTCGTTACTCTTGTTCCTTCTGGCTGGCCGCCTTCCCTCCTCCATATATATCCCGCTGCTTTGTGGCTCACTCTCACCATTTTCCCGTCGCCCAACTTAGCCAGGACGGGATGCTGGGGCTGATGCTGTGGGTGGTGTGGTGGTGGTTGTGGTGAAGATGTTGGCACCATGATAATTATATTGTGGTATGGTGCTGGGTTCATGATAGGGGAGTGGTGGTGATGCCCGGGTGGTGGTAGTGTAGTTATGATGCTGGGGTGATGGTGGTGGTGTTGATGGTGGTGGTGTGACGTAAAGAGTGGTATTGATACATGTAGATAATGTTGAACTTGAAAGGATGGCACTTAAGCTGCTATCCGAGGAACACTGTGTTGTTCTTGAATGGCATGGTAGTATAAGTGTAGATAAGTGTCAAATGCAAAATCTGTATAGTTTCTACTTTTCAGTGTTATTACCATATAGAAAACGTCTTGTGTAAGTGTTTATATTTGTTACCAGTACATTATACTTAAAACACACACACACACACACACACACACACACACACACACACACACACACA
>JAGKTI010025253.1:0-14050 GCA_018397915.1 Birgus latro
ATATATATATATATATATATATATATATGAGCCTCTGTGGTACAGTGGCAGAGTGTGCGTCTCGCACGCTGGTGGGCGCGGGTTCGCCTCCCGCCAAGGTTGTAAAAACTTTGGAAGCGTTCACCAATCTATCGGCCACTTTGGCGGACACAAGGGGTGCTGTGGTTGAACCAGTGTTGCATACTAGTATGCTTGCACCCAATCGACTAAGGCGGGCCGTTTACACTTGGTTCACAGACTACACACACATCCAAAGCCACTACAACACAACAATTACACTCACAAGCCTTTCTCACCCTACATACAGTCTCTACCAGACGACAGCCTAACCCACTGGATAGAGATACATGGCTTGTATCGTCCCTGTTTCGGTAGGGATAGGCCGGTCCTGCAGTGGACCTCAACGGACGATGACGATGATATATAAATATATATATATAGAGAGAGAGATAGACAGACAGATAGATAGATTTGCGATGGCGCCAGTTGCTAGGAAGCAGAAATACGATGATGAATATATCAACTACGGTTTTACATCAATCCTCGCTGATGGCATCGAGAAACCTCAGTGTGTGTTGTGTTTCAGTGCTGGGGAATGATTCTATGAGGCCTAGTAAGCTGAAGCATCAATTGAGGACAATCCACCCTCAGTATGCGGGGAAAGATCCCCAGTTTCTTCAAGTGCCATGAACTGAGTTTGGGAAAACAGAGGCTGGATGGGAGTGGTGCTTTCCAACAACAGAATTTAAGTGTAGCAGAGGCATCAGATGAAGTTTCCCTTGAAACAGCAAGGAAGAAAAAGACCCACACGATTGGTGAAATTTTTTATTAATCATCATCATCATCATCAGCCGCCCCTCCTTTCTCACATTAGGGCAGGGTGAGAAGTAGCAACGTCCAGACAGCGATGCTTTCATTCACTCATCATTCAAGCCCCCAGAACCCTGGCTCTATCGGATACGCCACAAACATTCACCACGTTTTGCAGCTTAACATTAACGTATTCGATAGAATCACTCCGGGAGCTGCCACGTTAAAAAGGGTTGCCAAATCCCTGATCAGGCACTTCTTCTCACAACATTCATCCAGCCAGCTCGATCTCTTGTCAGTTCCCTAGCCTCACCGACTTCCAAACCTCTATTCCTCACACACTCATCCACCATATCTCTCCACCTTCTCCTTGACCTACCTCTCCTCCTCCGTCCTTCAAATTAGCTCAGATATACCTTTTTCACAACTCTATTGTTATCCATTCTCTCCACAGGACCATACCATCTCAGTACGCTCTCTTCGATTCTGGTGTCCACATACTTCCTCACTCCACATCTTTCACGAATCACATTATTTCGTATCCTATCCACCCTCTGTACTCCACATACATTCCTCAGTAGTCCCATCTCCATTTCTCTTACTCTTGACTTTTCATTTTCATGCCACACCATAGTCTCACATCGACATGTTAAAGTTGGCACTAACACTCCTTCATGTAAGCCTCGTGCAGCTGCAACGCTCATACCTCTATGTCTTATCAAGGCCTTCATTGCACCAGCTGCTTTTCTTCCTTGTGTCGTTCTACTTTCACCTTCTTTTGCACATTTTCCTCTCTTTTCTAGCACTGTACCCAGGTATTTAAACTCTTACCAATTCCAGTCTCTCTCTATTCACTGTGACGTCGCAATGGGTGTCACCTTCTCTCTCAGTAACCATCACTTTACTCTTTTCTACATTTGCTCTCAAGGCACGACGCTCACAGACATCAACAAAACTCTGCACTAGTCTACCAAGTTCTGGTCCGGTATTTGCAAGCAGTACTGCATCATCCGCATACAACAAATTTGAGATATTCCATCCATCACCATTCATTACCAACACCATCACTCTCTCCATTACTTGTGTTTTTACTTCTCTCATCACCCAATCCATATATATACTGAACAACCATGGAGACATCACACAACCTTGTCGCACGCCCATACCGATCATGAACCATTCACTTAGATGCCCATTAACCCTTACACATGCTTCACTACCATCAAAAAAACTCTTGACGGCACCTAGCAGCTTACCATCTACACCGTACATGCGCAAAACTTTCCAGTCCTTCTCTGTTTACTTTGTCGTATGCGTTTTCCAGATCCATGAATACCATAAACACCTTATTGTCCTTCTCACAAGCCTTCTCTGCTATCTGTCTCACAGCAAATATTTGATCCACACATCCTCTGCCACTCCTAAAGCCACATAGTTTATCACTCACTAGGACTTCTGATATCTCTCTTACTTTCTCTCTTCCATATACCTTCCGTACCACACTCAATAAACTTATGGGACGATAATTTCTGTACTCACTTCGCTCACCTTTATTTTTGTACAAGAGTACAGTCACAGCCTTTTTCCACTCTGCTGGCACAGTTTCACTCATCCATGCCTTCTTACTTATCTCCAACAAGCACTTCATTCCACTCTCTCCACTACACTCAATCATCTCTGCATACACCTCATCAACCCCAGCCGCTTTCCCATTTTTCAGCCGCTTAACAACACTCTTCACCTGTGCAAGTGTCACTCTCTTGGCACTGCACTCCTTCTCTGCACACCCCCAAAACCAGTCATGTTTACAGCTGCTCTGCTCTATCTGTTCCCATTCATCAAGCTTTCAAAATATTTTTTCCCTCTGGTCCTTACTTCATCTCCTTGCGTTAATAATCTACCACCTGCATCCTTCACACCATCACATTTCTGTCCGCTTTCACTTCAACATTTCCGCACCTCATTTCAGAATAACTTCCTATTTTCGGAGTAGTTTGCATTCATTTTTCTTCCTAGATCATCCTTTACCTCCTTCTTTTTCCTCTTCACTAGTCTCTTTACGTGCTTCTTGCTCTCAATATATTCAGTTCTTATTTCAACTGAACCCCAGTCCTGTAACCACTTTAGCCACTTCTTCCTCTTTTCCTCCACTGCTCTCTTAACCTCATCATCTCACCATGTCGTACCTTTCTTCTTTGTTGTTACTCTTGCCACGCCACACACCACTTTAGCATTTCTAACTAAGCAGTTCCTATATGCATTCCACAGGCTGTCCAGATCCAGTTCATTCCATTTCACTGATTCTAACTCCTCCTCTACTTTGGTCCTGTAATCATCAGCCATTTCTTTGATCATCAGCTTCTCAACTTTCAGTCTTTCTCCCTGACCGCTCCTCTCTCTCCTGATCCACCTCATTCCTCTCGGCTTTATTTTGAATACCACAATCATATGATCTGGCAGGCCTCCACTTCGTCCTCTCACGGCCCTCGTATCAGAACCATTCCTACCATCGACCTCTCTACGAGCACGTAATCAATGAGGCTTCTTTCAGTACAATCCCCGTTCCCTCTATACCAAGTATATTTATGTGCATCTTTGTGTTTGAAATACGAGTTACAAATGCACAACCTTCTCTCCTGACACATATCTTTTTGTCGCTTCCCATTATCATTTTCTCCTGGTACTCCATAACAACCCACTATGTCATCTTCAGGACCATTGCCTACTCCTCCATTCATATGCCCCATTACAATCACTTTATAGCTCCTGGGCATTTCTCCCACTACTTCATCCACCTCATCCCAAAACCTGTCTTTCTCTCACTCCTGTCCTCACATGGTGCATATGCTACAATCACCGCCACTTTCACCTCAAACTTGAACTTGACATACATACACCTCGACCTGACACGTTTGTAGTGTCTCATTCCACTCTGCCACACCTCAATCATCAACAAAGCAACTCCTTCCCTGCATCTTCCTCGCTCATTCATTCCCGATCTTACACATTTCACACCCTACCACTCCTCCACTTCACACCCTTTCATCTTCGTTTCACACAATGCCATCACGCATACCTCGCACTCTTGAGCACATTCACCACTTTCACCCTCTTGCTTTCCTCATTCACACCTCTCACATTCCACATGGCCATGCGAATCTGCTCATTTGGCTGGGGCCCTGGGCAGGTATTGGATCCTCCGAGGCTCTGAACGACTGCCATGATTTTGGAGAGGGGAATCTGGGGGGCACTTAACCCTTCCAAAAACACAGGTTATATGGTTACCACCCAGCGTAGTAAATGTTTTCCTGGGCACAGAAAACAATTTGGCTTGTCACTCAGTGCAGAGATCATGTCATCTCTACATCGAGTGAGTGGATGATGGGCGCCCCCATCCACCACAATTTTATTAATATAGCATTAATACACTCAGTCCCCTAGGACTCGCTCTTCATTGAATACCATCGTCTGTTTTAGCTGGAATATTTCACTATTTTTAAACTGGGATGCAGGTTATATTGCTTTAGAAAAATATCAAAGTATAATTTGAAATATCTACCAACTATAACGTCACTTACGTCGAGAATTTGTGTTCATTATTCTTAGTGCTCCACAAAATCACTTGAAATTATGGTGTAGAAAAAACTATGGCTACCAAAGATATTCTGCTCCTGTTTACTTACAAACTTTTCTACAGTCACGAAAAGCATTAGTTTACAATCAGTCCATAAAGATATCAAGCAGGAAAATGTAATGGGCGATCGGCAGTAGACCACACAGCTCGGGAAAGGAGGACGAAAAGAGATCAAAAAGAGGAAAAGAAGCTGAAGGGAAGAAAAAAGGGATGAGTAGGACCAAGAGAAAGAAGAAGGGTGAAGAGAAGGGAAGAGAAGATAGCCAACGAAATAGGAGAAGGCAATTGAAAAAAATAAAGAATAGGTCAAAAAGACGAGATGAAAGCCAAGAGAAGAGGAGAAACCACACAGAGGAGAAGCGGACGCAGAAAAGAGATGAGGCCAAAGACACGAGAACAAACACGCGGAAGAGAAAAGAGGCGGGAGGGAAGAAAATATCATGAAGAGAACAGAGGAGCTGAAGGCGAGAGAGGAGGGTGAAAAGGAGAGAGAGAAGAGGTGAAGAGACGGGAGGAAGGCAAGTAAAAGATAAGAAGGAATGAAGAGAAGACAGGAACGGGGAAAAGAAGAGAAGACTGCGAAGAAAAGAAAGGAATGAGATAAAAATAGAGGATGGCGGTGAGAATGGAACAGAGAAGGATGGCCCTCCCTTTCCCCCACAGTACTACTTATGAACTTAAAGGTCCCTCGATATACTTTTGTCTTTGTGACTGATGGTGGATCCGGCCACTCCTACATCACTAAGGAGACACTCGCTGACACACATGCTGGGCCAACATTTCCCTTGGTGAGCAATGTACTATGTGACAAATGGACGCCCCAGTACCATTTCCCTCAGTAAGGGTTTCAGTCAATGGGAAAGGTGAATTTTATGCCACTAATTGAGGACCACATTTCACTTTCGAGGAACGCTGTGAAATGAAGCTTCAACCTTCATTTCATAGACACACGATCCTATCAAAGTTCATCATTAGGTGGCAAAAGGTGTCATGATGATGATTACGACGGATATGAGGTACAAGATATCACGGAACACATCCTCCCCTGTTGTGCGCTGTTCATAATAGATTCCTACTCAGTGGGCCCTATCCTTGTTATCATAAGAAACTTTGTACTGTGTCATAGTTGGTGACTTGTTTATCATATCATCACGTGTGTTATTCATATACTTTTAATGTGTAGAAACATTTAATCAATAGCAACAGAGGATATGGAGATGTAACCTGCAAAATAAGTCGCTGAGAAAGAAATGTTACAAAATCTTCAACGGCAGAAAGATTACTACAGCACACACACGGGACATGAATATATTCCTAAGAGTATACTGAACTGGAAGTAGCCTACAAGTGCCATAGAAAACTGCATATATATATTAATTTCTTTAATATAATGTCTTATTAAATTAACTATTCTTGCTATCTCCATGCTTTGTTACTCACGTCAGGAGAGACTTCTTGACCTGGAAAGATTAGATACAATTTTCATTAACACCTCACAAAATAGAGGTTCTTCCTAGTGTAAATAAGATCGTCCAGTGGCACCCTGTTTATAATGTCGTCATAATGAATGTCTTAACGTTTTGAATGTGGATTTATGCTCGTATTTCTCTCTCTGTCTTACACAAGGTTATCGCGAAGTTATACAGTCATGACTAAATATTCTGAATATTATATGACTTCGACGGCTGCATAAAATCATCTGACGTAATTCCGTAACGGTTATTTTAAATTTTTATTTTTTTTTTAATGCAAGGAAGAAGGAACCAAAGGCCATGGGCCAACAAACTGTTCCTTCCAAGAAAAAAACATACAGTACAAAAGAGAGCCAAATTCAAGATACGTTCATTTGAAGATACCTGGACACACTACGTTCGAAAGACTGGAGATCGTAGAAAGTAAGAAATACAGACGGAGGAAGACAGTTCCAGAGTTGACCAGTTGTATATATGAAGGACTGGGATTAACGGTTAACTCTTGCATTAGAGAGTTGGACAGAAAAGGGATGAGAGTTTGTTGCTAGACGGGTACCACGTGCCCGTCTTAGAAGAGGAGGGATGCAAGCAGAGAGTTCAGAGGAACAGTGGCCACTGAAGTAGCGATAGAAAACAAATAAAAATGCAACAGTGCGGCGAAGAGACAGAGGTTGAAAGAAGCCAGTAAGAGGAGGAGAGTTAATAAGACGAAAAGCCTTTGACTCCACCCTATTGAGAAGAGCTGTATGTGGGGAGCCTCCCCACACATGGGAGTTGTACTCCAAACAGGGACGAATAAAACCCGTGTATAAAGTCAATAATTGTGCAGGGGTAAAAAAGGTTCGGAGTTGGCTTAACACACCTAATCTCTTTGAAGCAGATTTCACAAGAGATGTAATATGTTCTTTCCAAGATAAATCCCGAGTGAATGAAACTCCAAGCATGTTCGAAGATGATGCAGGACCAAGCTGGATATTATTAAACGTTAGTGGGTACTCCTGTGGAAGAATTTGTCGGGTTGATAGGTGTAAGAACTGAGTCTTTGATGCATTAAAATCAACAAGATTATTTTTACTTCAGTCAGAGATATGAGCCAAGTCAGACATTAGATGTCCCGTAGCCTCATCCCTTGCTTGTTGAAGTAACTGCTGAGATGGACGTTGCGGGAACCGAATGGAAAGGTGAAGGCTGGAATCATCAGCGTAGGTGCGTGGCACGAGTTCCCTTGTACTCACCTCACATATGCCCACATGGGCACTGTAATAGGTTTGTCGCCTTCGGGCGTAATAAATTGATCAAATCAAATCATATCATCAGCGTAGGAGTGGATAGGCTTAGATGTACATCTTAGGTCATTGATGAAAGAAAGGAAGAGATTTGGTAATAGGACAGAGCCCTGAGGAACACCACTGTTGGTAGATCTAGGAGATGGCCGTCTACAACAGCGGCTATAGAACGACAAGAAAGGAAGCTAGAGATGAAGGCACAGATAGAAGGATAGAAACCGTAAGAGGGCAGTTTGAAAATTAAAGATTTATGCCAGACTCGATCGAAAGCCTTTGAGATGTCAAGTGCAATGGCTAAGCTTTCGCCAAAGTCCCGAAAGGAGGATGACCAGGAGTCTGAAAGGTAGGTGAGAAGATCGCCAGTGGAGCGTCCCTGACAGAACTCATACTGACGATCAGAAAGAAGGTTGTGATAGGAAAGATGCTTTAAAATTTTTCTGTTAAGAATAGACCCGAATACTTTTGAAACACGATGTTAAAGCAATTGGACGATAGTTAGAGGGTTGGGAGTTGTCACCCTTCTTTGGGACTGGCTCAATGAGAGCAAACTTCCAGCAAGAAGGAAATGTACAAGTTGACAGACAAAGGCAAAAGAGTTTACCTAGGCAGAGTGTAAGCACAGAATCACAGTTCTTGAGGACAACAAGAGGGACTCCATCAGGCCCATTGTTAGTTTTGAGGCCAGTGATGGCAGAAAATACATCAGCTAAAGAAATTTTGATGTCAGCCATGAGGACGTCAGAGGGGGTAAGTGATGGAGGAACAGCACCGGAATCGTCTAAGGTGGAATTGGAGGAGAAAGTCTGAGCGAAAAGATCTGCTTTATCAGTAGAAGAAATAGCTACAGAGCCATCAGAGTAGAAAAGAGAAGGATGATGAGGTAAAGTTGTTAGAAAGGTTTTTGGCAAGGTGCCAGAAGGAGCGAGAAGAATTCGAGCTGGAGAGTTGAGAACATTTGGTGAGCACGGGTTTAATAACATTTAAGGGAAATCATACTGATCAGACTGTTTTGAGAGAAAGAGAAGGGGGAAAGGGGTTTAAAGACATAGTAATATTTACATCTTGAAAAGAAAAAAAAATAATATCTACCTCCATCTTAACTCTTTTGCTGGGCTGCTTCTCTTGTGCTAAGTAAAATCTTCTGCAGAATGTGTAATTAGCAGTCTAAAGGGGTGAACGAGAATTTGTTGTGTCAATCTTGCTACAGCCGGATATCCTGCGAAATGAATGTGGAATTTACCATGATTTAACAAACACGTAATTTCATCTATTCATTTCTTTATGCCTTTTATGGAAAACAGCTTCACGCTCATAATGAACAATTTCAACAAAATAATGAATTCAAGACATTATTTTTCTTTTATCACAAAGAGAATACATTTAGCACAAGCTGGCCTCAAGCAGCCATGACCTACACACGCCACAACGCACCACCTCGAACACCTGAATATTCTAGCGAGCCTGCCCCCCCCTCAGGCCTCACTCACCACGGCTGCCTGCAGTACTCACGCTCCCTCCCTGGAACATCATAATAATACCTACAGAACACTATTATTCAAAGGTGCACAGCCAGTGGCACGCAGGCCGAAGATGGTCAATCAACAATTCTTGTGCAGTACATCCTCTTCCATTCACATTAATGAACACTTGTAACCAGATTTATCGAGTACAATAGTATTAACAGATTTGTGTATCATTATTGTTTATAGCAGTGGTTGTAAACCTGGCTGGCAGGCCAAACTAGGAGGGGGAGCGGGTCGTGAGTAAATTCCAAGGGGGCGCGAGGACCCAGAGGAAGTATAGGGAGCGGCTTCAAGCGCGCGCGCGTGTGCTTGTCACGATTAAAAATTTCTCACATTCTGTCTCCCTTCCAGCCTTTAAACCACTTTTACATTGTGTCAGGGTAGTAAGCTGTTTTTTTTTCCTTCTCTCTGTCACTCGTTTGGCAGGAAATTATAAACCAAGTGATCTCATATTGTAGGGTGGACCACACCATAGTTACTTAAGTTTGAACACCAATTTTTTTTTTGTGTGTGTGTGTTCCTTGTCTGTACTGTATATGAATCTACTCTGTTATTTTTAATATATTACTTAATATTTCACAAAATTCAAGTAACAGTTTGCTTACCACATCCAAAGGTGACAGCTTCGTATCTCTCGAGCTCACGTATTTGTTTATTTGATTTACTGAAGCTTATGTAAGTTGGTCTGTATACTGAACGAATGCAAACTGGTTTATGTTTCATAAGGAGAAAATATGACAAATAAAGAAGAGATTATGAACACGTATGTGTTGGGCTGATGCATGTGATTGTGAGGTGCTGTGATATGACCACGCTGTGGTGTTTGTGATAACGGACAAGCGTGTGTTGATTTCATGGTTATGATAACGAGGTGGTGCTTTATAAAGACGTGAAGGTGTGTTTAACCAAGTGGAGATGCTTCGTTGTGGTGCTCAAAATTTTAGCACCCTTGAGAATTTGAATCATCACACCGCTGTGCCAACCAGTGTCGTGCCGAAAATGTTAGCCCTATGAAGTAATTTGAATTAATAAAGATTCCACCGATGTGACCACCCAGTGTAATGAGGATAATTTTGAGTTCCCTTCAAAATGAAGATAAATTAATAATTCAGTGTTTTCTGTTACTGCCAGAATATTAAGAAGGCCTCGTTAAATAACTGAAGTAATTTGGTATGCTGCCACCACCCAGCAGTTGCCGGGAAAAAAAAAAGTATTAATGATATTAGTCCCGTACGATGGAAAAAGGGACAAAAGGCCTATGGCAGTAACAGGGAAGCGTGAGTATATGAGAGCGTGGATTTTATAGATGAAACATGCCTTGCGGGCCACTCGGTCTTATGTAATACTCACCAGAGGATTTATACCAAACACATACAAAAAGTATACTTATCTATATTGCTAACCTTAAATTACACAGAATGAATAGGAGTACAATCAAGAATTAATTACTGGAGCATAATAAGCAATAGTCTCCAATACACCAGAATATCTGAGAGAATGGAAGCTCTCTTCTCCACAGTTTATAAATCACCTGACTCATATTATCACAGTACAAAGAAATTATTCAAGTGTGTACCACTACAGAGGCTCCTTGGGCTTTACATCCAACAGGATGCTGATTAATCTGCTCACAGGAGATCTACTCGCCCAATACGAACACACACATACATAAGAATTCACTCAACCAGACTGTTATAGAAAATTACATCAACAGGGGAAACTCCCATAAACCACGGTCTCATAAGGACTCGTAGTGATACCCAGCTTACAACGTGTTACACAGCTTACTCTAATTTTAAAGAAATCATCCCTATTTTACCTGGGTTTGCACCATAGAACATATCTAGGTAATTAATCATATGCCAAGAATAATACAGAATGCAATCTCAACGTACACAGCACTCCGCATGACGAAGTAATACAACACTCCGTTTCTCACTCACTTATAACCAAAATATTACACTACATGAATAAAAAGCTTCCTAAGTGGACCAATCGACTTTGACGATACTGTGAATTGAAAGGGACTAAGTGGAAAACGTGTAAGGGCTTTTGGCACTAGAGGCTGTGAGACTGCAGACGCACTTGCCGTGACACACAGCGCTCCGCATGACGACACAACTTATCTGCGGAGTTCCGCCCACAATGAAGTTCAACTCAGGAGTCATAATGGCATTGACAATATTATCAAACAACTTACTTTAAATATAGTTAGAACGACAACTAATTATGATGACGTATAAGGGAGAAATACCGTGAATGACTCGGGTACATTACCTGCGAACCGCCCACAACGAAGTTCAACTCAGGAGTGACGCTTAGTGGGCAGGAGACAGGCGGCTCCCGCTAACGCCCGCTACGTTTTTACTGCCCAGTTCTGACTTCGAACAATTACTCTACAGTCTACTTGTTATATCATCGTCCAGGAATTTTGCAACAAGGAGTTTACGCAGTACTCCACTTATAAAAAAAAAATGACATGATGATTTAAATTTTGTGGCAATAACATAGGTCTAACAATTTTAAAACGATGCCTAAAGTCACGCATTGACACAATTTCTCTTTGTTTCGCCCCGGCACTGGCCTACAACTGATGTCTGTGCCAAATAAATTAATTTCGCGGTTAACTATGACAATAATCAATAATCAGACTTTACTTAAGTTCTTAGACATCATTATTTAGTATAACAAGATGACAAACACAAACTCAACTACAAAATTCTGAATTCTAGGTATAAATACGACTCATCGCTAATTTAAATCTCAAATTAACTTTCTACGCCTCTTTATCGAAACCAGACATGAATTTGCACGTCCACTCGCTCCACACGATCCACATACTTCCCTACTACCCTTTAACTAAAATCAGGCCCAAAAAAATGAATTACAAGATCCACTTCACATACTTTACAACATCTTAACACGGTCCAGAATTAATACTTACAACATACATAACCTAACGTAAACTACATATATATTATACTTACACTATNTGATGCTTTTATCACACCAGTGTGTGTGTGTGTCACCATGACCAAGTGGTGTTTACGTCTGTGATGTAATGTTTTATGCCCATAAGTTATGGTTATAACAGTACGGTGGTGTGTATAAGTATTCTGTGGTGCCTCATGGCCATTGGGTGGTGTTTATGTCCATGACCATGAGGTGGTGATTCACTGTCAACTGGTGGTGTTTATAACCATGTGGCGGTATTTACAAAGATGTGGTGGTATTTCTGACCATTTTGGTGGTTGTGATCTCTCTTCTATGTAGGTTATATTAATGTGGTGTTTTTTATGATCCAGCAATGATCATAAGCATCTCTCTGAGGACACTTCCTCCTTGTAGCTGCTTCTCAAGATAAAATAAATAAATATTATTATTTTTATTTGGTGATCCACACGTGGTCCTCTCTGGCATTCATTCATGCATTCAGAATCAGCAGCAAAACATCAGTATCAAAAAGTTTAATGTCCTGTGTATCATCGAGTCGCTTCTGTGTAATTGTTTTAGTTGTAACATAAAAGCAAAACTGGATTTTTATTTCTTCTTTGAACAAGGCAGCTGCAGGAGAGGGACGCCTTCAAGTGGTGGCACTAATCCTGGCGGCTTCAGTGCCTGGGTACATAAACGTCCCTCAGCTCCCCTTCCCCATCCACCGAAAGGGTGGGCAGTGGATTGCAGGAATGTCTGATTCAGTCTGTATTCAGCTGGGTTAACGTCCCCTTCAATGTGCAACAATAATAACGACAACACTATTCAGGAATAGGTTTTAGAGTCAGGTGATGGCAAAAGGCGGAGGGGACGGGGCTGGCAGATGTGAACCAAGGCAAAGAGGGACGTAACTAGGATTTTTTTTAGAACCTCTGCGCTAGACTAATCCCACTTCGGCCAAAAATATGTACATGATGATGATGATGATGATGATGGTGGTGGTGGTGGTGGTGGTGGTGGTGGTGGTGGTGGTGGTGGTGGTCGTTAGCTTCATCACTGTCCATCCGTTTCCCTCACCACCCAGCTCCCACAGTGTATATAACCGTAATACCCCTTTCTCTTAGCTCTCTTCCCACCTGCACCCCACACCATCACACCCACACTTTATACGGCCATTAAGCGCCACCTCTCAGCTCTCCTCTCACGTTTACACCTTTATCCATACTTTTTTTCATGGGTTTTACACCGGCCATATTCTTTTTCTTCTCAGTGCTTCACCTCACATGTTCCTCCTCACTGCCTGTCTTTCCCCTCCTCTTCTTATCTTTCAACCCTCTAACGACGAAAAAAAAAATCCTAACATGTAAACTTACAATATATTTATATAATTATCTGTCTATCTGTCTGTATATTTGTCTATCTATCTATATCATCACCATCATCATCCAGTCCTGTGTTGCCCCATGAGGAGCGTAGGAGCCCGGGGCTAGGCAAATTGATCCTGACATTTAAGATGAAAGTGACCAGCCTCACTCATCCTTGAGTGGCATTACGTGAGCAATAAACCTCAACCACTCCTTGGATATAAACCTGCCCAGGCTCAATCCGATTGGAGTGCCTTAATTACCCACTAAACCACCAGGCGCCATTATTTGGCTATATGGTTACCAACCAGAGTAGTAAATGGTTTCCTGGTGCACAGATAACAAATTGGCATGCGACGCAGCGTAGAATCATCCGTAGACAGAAAGAAGAGCAAAGAATGAAGGAAAGGAACCCAGAAGAGAAAGGGAGGAAAAAAGGAAGGAAGAGAGGAAAAGGCAACCACCCGAGAGCAGCACTACATCGAGTGAGTGGATGGTGAGCGCACCCAAATATATATATATATATATATATAAACCATCATAATCACCATCCGGACCTCCTTTCCCACCTTAGAGCAGGGTGAGGAGTGGTAATGTCCACACAGCCCAAATTTCCCCAATCCAATGGGCCACGCTTCCATTCGCTCATCATTAAAAGTCCCCGAAATCCTGGCCCTGGGATTCACAAACGGCTGCTGTTTAAAAGTCCCCGAAATCCTGGCCCTGGGATTCACAAACGGCTGCTGGACGACAGCGCCGCACGATGTCGTACGGAAGCGTTCACCCTTCAAGGGCGATTCACAAACGCTGTATTTTTTCTTTTTTTATGCAAGGAAGAAGGAACCAAAGGCCGTGGGCCCGCAGACTGTTCCTTCTAAGAAGAAACAAAAACAATATAAAAAGAGAGCCAAATTCAAGATCCATTGTTCATTTCGAGATGCCTGGACACACTGCGTTTGAAGGACTGCAGATCATAGGAAGTAGGAAATACAGAGGAAGACAGTTCCAGAGTTGACCGGTTGCATAA
>JAGKTI010025254.1:0-14050 GCA_018397915.1 Birgus latro
CCTAGGCAGCGGTGCGACATCTGGTGGCAGCGGTGGGATCACAGTGCCGCAACCTCTGGTAGCAGCGATTTGGGATAACAGTGGGATAACATCGCTGCAACCTCTGGTAGCAGCGGTATATTAATTGTTATTCCCAACTTTGAGTAATTAAAGGAAACAACTTAAGGGAACTAGAAGGAAGAAATAGTGAATAGTGAATATTCTTCTTCTTTTTTAATTTGTTCTGTAAATAAGTGATTTTAATTGGGAGGACGATCTAAACCCAGTTGAGGAATTACTTGATTCAGACGATTCTGACTCTGTTTCTGTTGGTTCTGACTCTGTTTCTGACGATCCTGACACAGAAGACTCTGACGAAATGACTTCAACACCTATTAACCCTCCCCCTTCGAGCACTACTGGGGCAGATATTGCTCAATTATCTCAGCAATTATCCCAGGCCATCTCAGATAATAGTAAGAATCCCATACAACAATTGGGGGCCATGAAATATTTTTGTAGTTCAAAGTTTCGCTCCTCACCGGAATATCCAGGAAAACGATTGGAGCCAGATGTTATGATCTGGTTAAGTGATATAGAGATGAGGACNTTCTTCTTTTTTAATTTGTTCTGTAAATGAGTGATTTTAATTGGGAGGACGATCTAAACCCAGTTGAGGAATTACTTGATTCAGACGATTCTGACTCTGTTTCTGTTGGTTCTGACTCTGTTTCTGATGATCCTGACATAGAAGACTCTGACGAAATGACTTCAACACCTGTTAACCCTCCCCCTTTGAGCACTACTGGGGCAGATATTGCTCAATTATCTCAGCAATTATCTCAGGCCATCTCAGATAATAGTAAGAATCCCATACAACAATTGGGGGCCATGAAATATTTTTGTAGTTCAAAGTTTCGCTCCTCACCGGAATATCCAGGAAAACGATTGGAGCCAGATGTTATGATCTGGTTAAGTGATATAGAGATGAGGACAAATGATACTTCGAAGTGGACTACGAAGGGAAGAATGGAGGTAGCTAGGACATTTTCACTCGGTCCTGCACAAGAGATTATGGAGATTTTAATCCGGGACGCTAATGATGACTGGGATAGTTTCAAAGGTCGCGTGAAGGACCAATATTACACTGAGGAAAGTCTAGAAACGTTACACCGGGAGTTACTTACGGCGAAGCAGAACCCCGGGGAAATTCCACTTCACTACTTCTACAGGTTACAGAGCCTGGGGGATAGGATTGTTACATTACGTGACACTTTCCGGGAATCATTGGATCTCATCATTGTTAATAATTATCTGGACATGTTTCCTAAGCAGTATGTTGCACATATTCCCTAGAGCAGGTACAGTAACCCAGTAGAGATAGCGAAGGAAGGAGTCAAGTGGGCAGAGAAGACGAATTCGCCTCTGTCAGAAGAAAATGTATTGAAAGAAAGAAGACAGGGAACGATTGCTAGTGTGAACCCGAGTGCAGGCAGTGTTAGTGCGTCGCCTAGGCCAAAGGTTCAGCTGAACTCTGGGGCGAGAAATCGTATGAGTGCGAGTGGCGGCACAGACACTCAGCAGAGTTCACGCGGTGCCACTTCCCGTGATAATAATGATTGCCGTAGGTGTGGAAGCCAGGGCACTTTGCCAAACGGTGTCTTGCGGACAGGCCCCTCCAACGGGGGAAATACGATCATTTGTCACAGGAGCAGAGGAAAAGGATTAAATGTTTTCGTTGCTTCATGACGGGACATCGTGCTGAGCACTGTGCGGTCCGTGTGGATAATCCTGGACAGTCAGTAGCTAGATGCAGGGAATGTCAGAGTACTACGCATAGTACAGATCAGTGTAATTGGAAATGGACTAAGTCACCCGAGGAAGAAAAAAAAAGCCGGATGAATCGGGTTAGGGAACTTAGTCATTGCCACAACGAGTGATGGAGTAGCGAAGTTGGTGGTGGTTAGAGGCATGTGTGGAAGTTTACATTGTGAGATACTCCTGGATACAGGAGCTTGTAAACCTTTGATTAGCCAACAGACCTATGAAATTGCGTCAGGGCCTGATACTGATCTCCGACCTTATCGAGGCAGTAGGTTGGTGTCCGCTAGCAGTGATGCAATGGACATATTGGGATTGGTGAATTTCCAGGTAGAATTAGGTGATAGGAAATATGATCAGGAATTTGTGGTAGTGAGGGACTTACCCTCAGCCGTTTCCATAATTTTGGGAGTTGATTTCATATTCGCACACAGCCTAAGTATCACTGCCAACCCGCTTTGTATAAAAGTCGGGGAAGAGGAACTTGATTTGGTGACCGAGGGAGGGAGTGTTTCTCGTGTAGAGTTCAATCCTTCCTTTGTGATAACTGAGATAGTTCCTTCATCCGAAGAAAATGAGGAAGTGGATTTTGTGACAAGTCAGTGTGTCACAAATGGGACAGACATTCTGGAACCTTATACATATGGAGCAATAACGTTAAAGACAGCGTTAAGTGAGTGGGAGGTAGGAATGTTTATGCCAAACACTGGTAGTTCGATTGCGGCAGCGTTGTGGCCCGGCATTGTAAGTCCAGTGGATAATGGGGCAACAGGGGAAGGAACATGTTTTACTGTTGCATATGCGAATTTAACCCCTGACCGGATATTTATAGATGGAGAATTTAAGGTAGGTACTGTATCCCCTTATGAAGAAGTTAGGTAGGGGGAGGAAGTAAGTCCAGAGGGAGACCAGATCACTAGTGTAATGAGTGAGGATAGACTCCGGAAACTGTACACGGAAGTAGATCAGATAACCATTCCTTCAAGCCGAGAAAACGAAGCATTAAAAAGGCTAATAAGGAAACACCCAAGTGTGTTTGCACTTCCCGAGGACCCGCTTACGACCTCACCCTACTTCTATCATCACATATGTGCAGATGGACCGGTAGTAAACCGTAGGCCATACCGTATACCGACAAAGTGGCATGATCAAGTACGTAAGCAACTTGAGGATTTACGTAGACAGGGGATTATCAGGCCTTCTCGTTCACCTTATTCTTCGCCACTGGTTCCAGTAGTTAAGAAGGATGGTGGTTTGCGGATCTGCTTAGATTTTAGACATTTAAATAAGCAGATAGTTACAGATCCTTACCCTTTGCCCAATATTGAGCATATTCTTTCACAGTTAGGTGAGAATAAGTACTTCAGTAATTTAGACTTGAAGCAGGGTTACCACCAGATATCTTTGGATGAGGAGTCTAGGCCTCTTACGGCTTTTTCCTCACCTGAAGGGCACTGGGAGTATTGCAACCTTCCTTTTGGATTAAAAGATGCGCCGGCTTCTTTCCAGCGTATAATTAATGAAGTCATGATTGGTCTCACGGGAAAGATAACCCATACTTTTCTGGATGACATTATCATTTATGGGAAGACGTTTGATGCTCACGTACATAACCTAGATGAGGTCTTGGGACGTCTTGAAGGGGCAAAGTTAACTATTAAATTGCCAAAGTGTAGTTTCTTTAAACAGGAGGTATCCTTCTTAGGTCATGTCATCACCACTGAGGGATTACGCCCTCAGCCAGAGAAAATCTGTGCAATCCAAGGTATTGCGGTTCCTAATACTTTGAAAGAACTCCAGAGTTTCTTGGGGTTAGTGAATTATTATCGCCGGTTTGTGGAAAATTTCTCCCAGATAACGGCACCACTCACGAAACTTATTCGTGGGAAAAAAGATGTGAAGAACACACAGCAGCGCGTGGAGTGGAGTGTGGAGGCACACCGTGCGTTTTGTGAGCTTAAACGAAGGTTAGCGGAAGATGTATTGCTAGCTTTTCCTCGCTTTGATAGACCTTTTGTGTTGACTACGGATGCCAGCGGTACGGCGACTGGCGGAGTTTTGCAACAGAAAGATGATCAAGGGTTCCTTCGGCCACTGACTTTTTTCAGCCGTGCTCTAAACAAGGCAGAGTTGAACTATGCTACGATAGAGCAGGAAGCGCTGAGCATTGTTTATGGGTTGAAGGTGAACAGACCGCTTATCTTGGGTTATGAGATATTGATTCAGACAGATCATCGACCTCTTACTTGGTTGTTTAATGTAAATGCGGCATCAGGGAGAATTGCAAGATGGCAAATCCAGGTAGCTGAATACGACATCAAGGTTGAATATTTACCAGGGCAACAGAATGTCGTAGCGGATGCTCTATCCCGGTTGAGAACGACTCAGTCTAGTGATGAAGATGAAGCTGCATTACTTGAGTTCAGGCACTGTGGAAATAGACACAATAGATTGGGATGTCACTGAGATAAGGCGACAGCAAGATGCACACCCAGTTTGGGGTAGATTAAAGAGTTATTTGCGGAATGAGACTACGGAGGTACCAAAATTGCCAGCAAAGTTAGACTGCTTTCATTTGTTGCCAGACGGTTTGCTCTATAAGAAGGAGAGTCGGTAATTTGGCATAGGGGAAGTATTCCAAATAGTAGTCCCAGAAGATAGCGTTCAGTCTGCACTTAGACTTGCCCGTTGCTTACCATTATCTGGTCATGGTGGAACCAAGATTACTTTAACTCGCGCAAGAAGGTTTGCATACTGGCCTCAGATGGAGAGAGATGTTGTGGAATTTTGCAAACGGTGTACCCAGTGTATACGTTCGAAGCGTTCGGGGGACGCCCCAGGCCCGCTTCTGCGTTTCCCCGATGTCACTGCCCCATGGGTCAGGTGTCACATGGATTTGATTGGTCCACTAAATAGATCAGAGGAAGGGCATTATTATGTCTTAACTTTCATTAATGCGATGACTCGATTTCTCGTCGCGGAACCATTAAAGTCTAAGTCTGCCGAAGAGGTGGCTAGAGTGTTTGTGGAGCGAGTCATTTGTATTTACGGAACTCCACAACAATTAGTCACGGATCGGGGAACTGAATTTGTTAACAAGGTGTTTCAGGAATTGGCACGGTTGTTGCACATGAAACATGTGAACATTACTCCTTATCACCCATCCTCTAATGGATTGGTGGAGAGGGCAAATGGCACCATCATGCAAATAATACGAACTATGGTGGATCAGAACGCTAATCACTGGCATAGAATGGTACCAGTTGCGATGATGGCTTATAACTCTGGATATAATCGGACTATCCGTGATTCTCCTTACTTCTTGCTGTTTCTCAGGGACCCACAGGTGCCTTATCATGTAGTGCAGGACCCATCTTTGAAATACAACCTTGAGGATATACCTAATTTATTCGCCGCCATGGCGACAAAAGTTTTCGAAAGATGCCAGGACTTTCTCGATCGTCCGAGCACAGAGAACGAGAACAGAAGGGCAAAGCGATGTACAATGAAACCATTTATGGTAGGGGACCGTGTCTATGTGAAGACTGTTCCTGCCAGGGGGGGTGGCAAGGAAATTGCAACCTTTGTTTTCAGGACCCTATCGTGTAGTTGATCGGGTAAATGATGTTGTTATCAAGGTTCGTCCTATACAAGGGGGGAAAGTAACCACTTTACACACTGACAGAGTGAAGGTGGTCAAGGAGGAGTGTATTACGAAGAAACAAAATCGTAATGCAAGAATGGCTTATCCTCTTCATGAAGGTGGAGAGATTGGGGATGAAGGGGAAGGTGCAGGTGAGGAAATACATGAGGAAGAAGGTATCCCAGGGCCTGTAATTGACTTCAGTTTGCCTCCTCCACAAGTAAGTCAGGCTACAGGTAATGGTGGAACTGGCAACTCGGCAAATTTGCTGCCAGCCGCCACTGAGTCAGGGCCAGTTACCACTCCCCCACACCACACCACACCTCACACTCCACCACCTTGTAGATACAGTCTGCGGTCACATTCTAGTGTCCCAGACTACCAGTTGTGTATGGATAGACCTACTGAGTATCAGACTGCACAAGCAGAGGCACCTGGTGTGACTGAAACACAGACTGAAGTGACTGAGGACAACACAGGAGACATGTAGTTTTAAAAGATAGTCAGGTGAACTTGTGGTTATAGTTTTACAAATCTCTTGCGGATGATTGCTTGGGTTTGGGTGAGTCCATCCCAACTGGAATCGATAGGACCACGAGAGGAGACACCTGCCAACTTGGGATTGGTGTTTTCACCTGCGGGTCGTTTGATGATTACAGGCAATAACTATGTAGTTCCAGTTGTACTTGATAAGGAGGAGTTGTTCCAACCTTTGCATGTTGCTCGCGACTTGAGTGATGCCATATTGTGGAATATAGGCCACATGGATAATGGCAGCGCTCTAGTTGCTTCATTACAGACTACTGTGCATGCATTTCAAGTTGAATTTGATACTCGCTATCAGGATTTGAGCAGTTATATGGACTATCTCATGTCAGATCATCCATGGAGTCGTCGCTCCAGACGGGGTGCGATCGACATATTGGGGCAGTTTGCCAATGTTTTGTTTGGAACAGCTACTCAGCAACAGGTTGATGACATTCATGCTAGATTAGGGAGCCTAGAGATGATGTCAGAGAAGGAGAGGTCAGTATTAAATGTTCATTCCAAGGTGATGAATGCCACAATTCGAGACGTGTCACACATGTAGGCAGCACTGTTGAAGATACAGAAGGCTGCAAATATTTCTTACAGTATTATACGATCGTATTCATTGAAGACCTTAGAGTTGGAGAATGAAGTGAAGATGTATGAGGCTTTATTCAACCTCCAACTCGCCCTGTCTGACATCATAGCTGATCATTTTAGAATTAAGTTGGGTATTCAAGAGATGCTCCAGGCTAGGCTGAGTCTAGATATGGTCCCTAACGAAATCTTGTTGGAATTATTGGGGAATATATCACTCAAGGAGCCGGGTTTACTTTTCCCAGCGAGGCCAGAATATCTAGCATTGTATCATGACATCATCAAGGTTGTACCTCGAGGTTACATGTCAGCTGTGTGCTTTTACTTACTAATACCAGTGTTGGGTGACCCTTCTGATGTATTTGACATCTTTAGGATCACCTCACTTCCTTACAGTGTGCCTGCTACGGAGGTCTACGTGAGAGTACTCCACCAGTATAACTTCCTTGCTTTCACGGAAGATCGCCTTCATTATGTGCTGTTTCAAGATTTCGCCAGTTGCAGGGACCACCAGGACTTGGTGATCTGTGAACCTTTGGGATCCGTCTATCATGTCGCGACCCCATCTTGTGAGAGTGATTCTTTTCTTAACAGATACAATGCCACTAAGCTCTGTAGGAAAGAGATCTTAACTTCATTCAGTCCAGTTTTTGTGAAGCTGAAAAATTACTGGTGCTACTATACAGCCCAGTCTTTGTATTTCACGTTGAAGTGTGCTGTGAATCCCATTAGGAAGACAGTGCAAGTTGTTAAGGGAGTAGGGAAATTGGTCTTGGGAGATGGCTGTAGCACCCACAGTGAAGCCCTGACTCTTCCTGCTTATGCAACTCTTGCTATAGAAACTAAGCTCACTGTTTACCCCCATCTCCTAAACCTCAGTACCTCACTCACCCATGCTGAACTTACAGCTATAAAGGACTTACCCACTTTAGGACCTCACCTTAACATTACTCCTCTGTTTCTGGATGACCTCCTTAAATACCTAAGTCAGTTGCAGTTGATTGAACCTCTCAAACCCTTCAGTTCTTCCACCTTTTTCTGGTACTATGTCCATGCTGGGATAGCTCTCTTTCTGGTTCTCCTGTCCGCATATATCCTTTATAAGTGTTACACTACTGGCTGTGGGTGTACATGTTGCAGACTTGAGTCCATACTCAGACGTCGACGTGCACAGAACCCCGCCATACCCTACTCACGACGAGGACGTGTGACTTCATCTTTGGGGGGAGAAATGTCGGGAAGCCGACAAGCATCCCCTCAGGCAGGTGTAAGCAGACACGCAGTTGTTGCAGGTGTGGAAGCAACTATACCTGCTGGGCGTGAGTTTAGAGTGAAACAGGGACAGGGGGGAAAGAATATAGGTTCGATGGATTCTGTGAACAGCTGTGGGCAATGTAGGGAGGTGGAATAAGGAAGGGAGGTTGAGAGGAAGAAATAAATGGAGGAAGGAGGAGGGAGAGATAGAGAGAAGGAGTAATGATGGTGTTGGTCATGTTGTTTATACAGGAAAAGTGCTGGCTAGGCAGTTCAGACCGTGAGAGCATGAGCTGACTAAGGGTTTTTTGCAGTGTGGAAACCGATGCTGACACTGCGAGTTTGATAGGGCCTCTACGGTGGATGAAACGGGTGATATATGGGTGAGGGCAGTGGATGAGTGGGTGAAGCCATCACCCACCTCGCAACCATGTGACCTGCTGGTGAACATCGGCAACCCTTGAGGCCAGACAGGGGTACAGACCTCAGTTGAGACTAGAGGATGGAGCAGAGCTCTGGCAGATATCGTGATGAAAGGACACTGCCTGACGTGGCCTGGGCAGAGACGTCGCTGTGTAGCCGAGAGTGAGAATTCCAGAGACGACATGAGAGCACTTCTTTTAGTGAGTAAAAGTACATGCTTGTGGTAATCGCGGTACAAACTGGCTAACAGTGCTATTATATTTGTCTGTCGTCTGGGACTAGTAAAAAGGACTCCTAGTTAGAAATGGAGGGAGCAAAGTTTTAAATGTTTAAATGTGCTTTTCTTGTACTAAGGTAAAAGTGTAACTTTATATATATGAGTGATTAAAGAGAGTGCTTTGTTGTGACAGCACTGGAAATTATTATGGGATTATATATATATATATATATAAAATGCTTTTAAGCATAGAACTTTTATAAAGGCTTTGATTTATTATTATAGTGTTAGTAATAAAGTGAACTGAGAGTAGATGTGTATGTGCAGTTTCTTGGCACGGCATTTTATATGAAGTGAAATGAGGTGGGAAATACCTCAGAATTGTTTGTAGATTTTTGTAAATACTATTTTGTAATTAAAGCCTAGAAAAGCCATACCATTCTTTCACTTCTTCCAGTTCCCAGTTCTAAGTACATGTGTGTAGTGGCGTGTTAGTGAAGCCACAAGTCGCGTGTTGCCGGTGTCGGGACGATTCCACGCTACCCTCAGTATTAAATACGGGAGGATAATATTCCCGAGAAATATCATATCGACACCTAGGCAGCGGTACGACAAGGGGAATGAAATGGCGGGGGACAGGGCGGCATGGAGGCAATTTGTTTGTAGCCACCCCTTACAGGATTGAGGCATCTGGGCAATAGTGAGACAGGTAGACAGATTTATTCATCAACCAATCATGCATCACAGCAGGTGATGAGATGTAATTTTAAACAAATCTGCAGTCAGCTGACTCAGCCAGCACCTGGGCTGTGAGCCATTTGCACCAAAATGCCATCACCTTGGCCAAACAATCAGCAAGCAGCTGAAAATACTGGCTGTCCAGTCTCTCTATAGGGTCTCTATTAATTACTAAACTAATCATATTCAAGCACAGCACTTAATCTAAGTCAATTACAGTTTTCCCTCCCAAACTAATCATAATGGATGCATGCAAGAGAGCCCCGCTGCATGGCTCATGCTTGTTCTTTGTCTCCTCTCTGTTGATGGCTTGTGGTTCCAGTGTGGTATACAGGATGATTTTTTTTTCTCTCTCTCTGTTTCCTCCACCTGCCCAGTCTTACCATGGTCGATCATAATCCTCCTAAGCCTACAACTTCTTCAAGGAAGGGGAAGAAGAAGAAGATGAAGCCAATGTTAACTTACACCCGTAAGTTACAAGTAATAAGGAGGAACCCCTCCCCTCTTCCCCGTCCATTCAAGAAGTGTCATCAGTCACAGTCAGGTAAAAAACTGTCATAGTCAGGTAAGAAACTTACAGAGTCCGGTAAGAAACTTACAATATTATTCATTTCCAGTAAATAATTTACTAATTTCTTTTCCAGGTTGTTAGAGTTCGCTGGTGACCAGTTTGATGTCGGTCTGGGGATAAGGAGGGCAATTTTTCTAAAATGAGAGACTCACAAGTAATTTTCCCTATAAGATTAGTAACTTCTAAATCACAAAATTCCCAAATCGCGGCATGTGCCTAGTCTCATAAGACTGCAGTGTAGGTGATTCGACTGTATTTGTATTTACCAATTTGTATTCAATGGGATTTGAGCTAAGCTCGTGCTGTCCCGCCTCTGATGATGTACAGTAATTATCCAACTTTGCTATGAAAACAGGGATATTCTTTTAACAAACCACATTTTCATCCAAATTATTTAATTATTCTTTTAACAAACCACATTTTCATCCAAATTATTTAATTTAGTTTATATCCAAAGGGTGGTTGGGGTTTATTGCTCACATAATGCCATTCAGGGATGAGTAAGGCTGGTCACTCTCATCTTTAATGTCAGGACCAATTTGCCTAGCACCGGGCTCCTACGCTCCTCTGTGGGGCGACACAGGGTTGGATAATGGATGGATGGAGTTAGTTATACTCCCATTTGGAAAGCTATATTTTCTTTCACCACCCAAGCAAGTTGGTATCATTAATTTAAAATATGTCCTCTCATTCTCCCCTCATCCCTCATGATATAATCTTCTCTATCAGTGCTCTCTATACAATGAGTGCACTTACACATCAGTATCATATCTACTCTTTCTTTTCTTTCCTGTAATGTAGTCAATTTCAACCATTCCAATCTTCCCTCATACAGCAAATCCCTTCAGCATGCTAACATTTTTGTAGCCACTCTTTGCACCTACTCTAATTTATTTATACGTTTCTTTAAATGGGGAGACCACATCATGGCAGCACATTCCAATCATGGTCTTAACACTGTCATTATCAATTTGCCCAGCATTTCCTCACTCATATAATTAAGTGCCATTTTTATGTTCATCAACTGATTATATGGTCCACTAGTTATCTTTTTCATATGCTTCTCTGGCAATAATCCCTGATGTATTATTACATTCAAATGTTTCTCCTGTGGCATTGTTGATAACTTTGATTCCCATTTTCTAATCCCAATTTGGTATTCTCTTCCTTAAGCCCAGCTCAGTTGCATTACACTTACTAGAGTTAAAATAAATCTTCTATAACTGGCTCCATTTTTGCATCAGTCATATGCTACTGTGCTTTTAACATTACCTGAGTATTTTATCCATAATGATATAAATAAGAGATAAGTTTACTAAGCATTAATATGAGCACTACAATATGTACAACTGAAAATATTAGCATGCATCTGACTGTGATTATTGCTGTTCATGGCTTCGGGGTATGGGCAACACTTTGTGAAACTCACTTCTACCCCACCAGTGATGGTGTGAGTCAAAGAAAAGCGGGTAATCACGGCTCAAAGGCCCTGGTCAAGGAAAACTGCTCACTCATGTGATGATGCCATGGACTGAAGTGCTAGGCCAATGTTTAAGAGTATCAGGCTCAGCCTTGCTCAGGTGTATGATAGTGGTGTTTTTGAGCAGAAAAATGCACTATAACAGCAGAAGTGCAGACTTCATCTTGCAGTGATAACAAAAACAGCAATAACCATGGGATCACTTTACTATACAGATGTCCAGTCCTTTGAACTCTTCATCTGGCAAAAGGTTTCCCCTCTTCCAAATCATTATCTTTAAAGAATTCTTTTGTTTGGAAGTATTACTGAGCTATGCATTTAACCACTGATAACTTACGGTTTTGGTTGCTGCTGTGTGTTTGGTGGCACCAATTGTTGCTGCTGCATTTGTTGTTGTACCAACTGCTGCTGCTGCTGTGGCTGCAACTGTGACTGCTCCTGTTGTTGTTGTTGTTGTTGTTGTTGAGGCTGCTGCTGTTGCTCCTGCTGCTGCTGCTGTGGAACTGGCACAATCTGTTTGTCCATCTTTATATCAGCTCCAACAGGCCACTGGCTCTGTAGCCTTTCTTCTGCAGCCCGCATCTCGTTCTTCACCTCCTCATGGGCTGAACGGCTGAAGTAAGATCGAGGTTTCCTCTCTCTCTCATGTTCACGCTCACGTTCATGCCTGTGGGGCAGCATTGTCATATTACAACATTTTTAGCCATAATGCAGGGGAATAATGGGCAATCTTTTATTTATATAACAATGGTGACCTCGTTGTGAACTAAGTGGTCAGATGGTGATGGAACTTTAATGAGATGCTGAATACAAAGAAAGAAAGGACTGCTACTAGAGGTGTTGGTGAATGGCTGGATGAAGAGAGGCAAGAACAGAGAAGGGTCAGTTCAATGGAAAAAATCAAAATGAAAAAAAATCAAAATGCTGATATTTGGTAAAGAGATGGCGACTGGATGAATGTGGAGAATGTGCAGACTGGCCTGAGAGAACAGCAGACTACATGAGGACTGGAAGTCAGGTTATGGGGTGAAATGTCTGGGTATCTGTCTTTTTATTGTAATGAGAGAGATACTGTGTGTGTGGCAGGAAACTTGTTGACAGCATTTGGGAGAGAAGAGAGGAATTGGTTGGATATGAACAAGACGGTTTTAGGAGAGATAGTGTGTGTGTGAACGAGACAGTCTCCCTACGTGTATGATAAAAATGCATTAAGAGAACAGAAGGAGGTTGCATGCTGCCTTCAAGGCTCTATGGAAAGCAAATGGCACAGCAGATAGACAAGAAATGCTGAAGGTGCTGAAGGTACAACACATGTATACCCCGGTTTAATGATGTACACCCCACCCTCGGCTATCACGCCTAATTGGTGCCACCATGGCTGCGCTATAGCCAAAAACGCGATAGCTGAATTGAAGAACTTATGGTAATAATTCTAACTGGTGCCATGACCTCAATATTTACCCCTAAGATACCCTTTTTGTACCACATAATAACATATAATGGTCTAAAAATGAGCATGCAAATTAGAATGTACTGTACTATCCGTCTATCTATTGCTAGATGCCATAATACCGTAAGGGGAGGCCATTTGACTTGTTTGTTTTACGGGGAGGGTTAATGAAAAACAGAACTGCGTCTAGCATCACGCATATTTCGCCAGGAATAAGTTTTGGTGCCCATTAAAAAGAAAATGCAGTGTGAAACTATTTCTGAAAGCCATTAGTCATCAACAATAAAGGAAAAAAAAAAAGCTGTAAAGACGTCGTCAGGAAGGACTGATGGTTTCGGGACAATTCGCCGTCAAGTCAAATTCCCCATCACAACAATAATGAGAATTCACTGTCATTAATGAAGACAGCTATGGATGATCTATCTATCTATCTATTGCCAGATGCCATAATCCCGTAAGGGGTGGGCATTTGACGTTGAGTTATTTGTTTTATGGGGAGGGTTAATAAAAACAGAACTTACTAGCCCTTATGATGGCGGTCTAGCATCACGCATATTTCGCCAGGAATAAGTTTCGGTGCCCATTAAAAAAAAATGCTGCATAGAACTATTTTTGAAAGCCATTAGTCATCAACAATAAAGGAAAAAAAAAGAAGCTATAATGAAGTCGTCAGGAAGGACGGATGGATTCGGGACAATTTGCCGTCGTCAAATTCCCCGTCAAAAAAAAAAAAAAAAAAGATACTTTTTACTATTTAAAAAGCTAATAATTTTGTATAAGATAAGAGAAATAAACGGAGTTTAACCGCTTTAAGCAGAGATTAGAAGTCTCCCTTATAACCTAAATCTCATAAAATTAAGCCAGTCCTAAAGGACGTCTTTTGAAAGCAAATCAAATTTTTTTTTTAAAACTATGGCCTACCTTGTAAACAAAATAACTATCTTCACTCAAGAGACCCTTGTGCTCACTCATAATGGAGGCCCAAAAGAAGAATTAAAATAAAAAATAACCCAACTCCTCTTCAAGAATAAACATTAGATAACTCTAAAATATAAGCAACAGGAAGAATCAGGGTAATCTCCACGTCGAAAATCAAAAAAATAACAGCAATTACAAAAAATCGCAAAGAAAATGGTAACCGGGCAGAACCTTTAGGATCAAACCCACACTCGTAGGGTGAATTAAGCCAGTCCTAAAGGACGTCTTTTGAATGCAAATCAATTTTTTTTTTTTTAACTATGGCCTACCTTGTAAACAAAATAACTATCTTCACTCAAGAGCCCCTTGTGCTCACTCGTAATAGAGGCCCAAAAGAAGAATTAAAATAAAAAATAACCCAACTCCTCTTC
>JAGKTI010025255.1:1423-14049 GCA_018397915.1 Birgus latro
TTAAAAAAAAAAAAAAAAAATCCACTCGCCAGGTAAGGGGTGGAGTTAACAACTCCACGCAATGCCGCAGTATTGGCTACAGTCATACTGGGTATGGGGCAGAGCCGGCCACAGTCCATTCCCCAGCTGCACCTCTGCTACAGGGCCACGACCCAGACGCGTGTCGGTCGGGTAGGACAGGCCATAAGTCATCCGACTCCTGTAGTCGTTCCCCCCAGAGTAGCGCCGCAGTACTGGCCACAAGCCGTACTGGGTACGAGGCAGGATCGGCCTCAGTCCGTCCCTCTGCTACTAGTCCTCTCAGCTCCCTGGTACGGGCCATTAGCCGCACCAGAGCTACAGCATCCTGTGCCACTACGACATCGGCCAGTAGTCATGTCAGGCCGGAGGTAGAGCAGGCCATTAGCCGCACTGAAGCTGTTGTCCCCTGTGCCACCACAACGTCGGCCATTAGTCATGTCAGGCCAGAGGTAGAGGAGGCCACTAGCCGCACTGAAGCTGATGTCCCCTGTGCCACCCCGACGTCGGCCATTAGTCACGTCAGGCCAGAGGTAGAGCAGGCCACTAGCCACACTGAAGCTGATGTCCCATGTGCTACCACGACGTTGGCCATTAGTCACGTCAGGCCGGATGTAGAGCAGGCCACAGTCAGCTTCTCTCCCACAGGAGGACCTGCAGCCAGAGAGGACCACTCCCCCAAGCTGTGGCAAGGCCTCGCCTGAGGCCTTGGTTCCCTGCAACTCTACCAGGGTGAACAGCGGCCGAAGCGGAGCCCCAGCAGACCCCGTAGCTGACATCAGGCCCTGTCTACTACTCCCCCGGCCCAGGGTCCCCGTGTGACGACCCTGTTGGCGACGCCACCCTCCAGCCATTGCCGCAGTCCAACCACCCCTGGTTCCAGTACCCAGGGTCCTCAGATGCCCCGGGAGTTGCCCCGAACACTGGGGCACGACTTACCTGTGGGCGAGGCCTCCCTGTGTCTCCCCTAGACTCGACGTCAGGCCCATCTCCTGGCTCTCTTCGGGCCGAGCCCCTAGTCCCATGACTACGTGTGGGGCCCTGTCCAGGGGCGCGTCACTCTGCCCTTCCTCCGGATGGAGGAATCAAACTAGGGCCCACCAGTGGTAGTGATGCGAGTGGACTTTACATATGTGTGTGCTTTCTAGACCCAGTTATATGTGTGTGCATTAGCTTATACCATGCGTGATTCCCTATAGTGTATTCTCGTGATAAGTGACCAGGAGCCCAGAGTATAAAGATTGGACGAGCCTAATAGCTAACCTTGACCTAACTTATATCCCGAGTGGAGTCCCGCGCATCCCCCCCAGTGAACGAAACGCCACAGTGACCAACAGAACAATATTATTGTGCGATTGTGCCATTCCCTTGTTTATCGAAACTCTCCCTCCCCAGCGCACAGGCACGCGAGTGAAACGCCTCAGTGGCTAGCAGAAGGAATAGATATTATTCCCATCGTGCCTTCCCCTTGTACATTAAACCTCCACCCACCCGTGTCTGGGTACACTAGTTAGGGTACGTCTGGGCATCTCCAAATGTCCCGCCAGAATACCGCCGCCCCCCCCCCCCCCGTCAGTGATCACAGCGTGGCTGATTCTACCTGAGATAGACTTCCGGCCAGCGAGTGTCTATGACACAGGTGTTAACGTAATTCATATACCAGTGCCGTCCAGTGCTATACGAGATTGGGAAATTGTAGTAAATTCATTCCTGTGTTCTAAATCATAAGTGTATTTTATGTGCCATAAGTGCTGGGTAAACAATACTATACTTCAACCAACCGGTATAGTGACAGACTTCCAGTCCAGTAAAACTTTGTGTTAAGCTGTTAACCCATCCCCGGCCAACCCAGCCTGTAATGTATTTGTTGATGTACTATTGTCTCTGCGAAGATATCTGTAATACACGTGTGTAACAGTCACTGCCTTGTTTTTGTGTCCAGTCCTATTCCTTAGAGTTACCGACCCGGTCTAGAATAGGGACCCGTTGTAGCCTGCGTATTTGAGGGCAAGAAACCGACCAAAAAATACGTAGCATAACACTGGTGGCTAGCGGTGGTTCTTGACCCGGACGGTGAAAGAGGACTGGACAAAATTTTTTGAAAATGGCAGCCAAAACACATACTCTACCAAAATTCGACTCAGAACAATGCGACATCACTACATACTTAAATATGGTCAAGCCATTACTTGATATTGGGTTTGAGAATGATAATCAGAAAATAGCTGTCACTCTACCGCACCTGGGAAAGGCGGTATCTATTATAGCACCAAAAATAGTCCCAGATCTCACGTGGGCCAGATCTGCAAAAATAGTAACAGAAGCTATTACCCCTTCATTAGGGAAAGTTGTCGCGATGTCACAACTCGATGCCCTAAAATATGACGGTGATTTGTACATGTTGGTCCAAGCTAGGCGACTCGTCACCGCCGCATACCCGGATGCTGAAATGAATACCCAGGATGAGCATATATTCAACACCCTTCTCAGAGTCCTTCCGGGCATAGTGAAAGAACATTTCACTATCCAAGACCTGGCAGGAAATTTGGATCGTGATGTACAGCTCATTCGCCGCCTTCTCGCAGCACGCCCCGACACGCAACACATAACGGTTGTGAGCTGGTTCCCAATGAAACCCTCCCCCACGCCGCCTCAACCCCATCCAGCCCCAACGTGAAGCGGCCGCCATAGAAAGATAACACAAATCTCATCACTATCAATCTGTGGGAATTCATAGCCTGTAACAGCCGCTGCCCACTTCATGACATACGTGAACAACAGAAGGTGGCACGCAAAATAAGAGCCGACTCACCGAGGCGCCGACCAGTGTTGGCAGTAGATGAGGGCCCTGCGAACCGAACCCCCCCTCGTTGAGGAACCTGATGCCGGCTGCGAGCCAGGGAAGGCTGATACCGACACAGCCCTCAGACTGACGTTGGATTTTTAGGACCGCCCCCGCACCTCCCCACGGTAGCGGAGGCCACCTCTACAAAGTACCGACCCCTGGTCTATGACAAAATGAAACTACAGGGGGTCAAGGCAAGACTTCTGGTAGATACGGGAGCCGCCAGGTCTTGCCTGTACACACATTTCTACTCCCTCCATAAGAAGGTTTTTGGCCCCCTTTTCCCCACTTCAGCCCACCTTATAGACGCGGGGGAAGGCCCCTTGCCTATTCGTGGGGAAACTCGGGCCCTATGAACCAAGACTCACCAACCAGCCTCCACATATCATCCCTTTATCGTTTTTGACTTCCTGCCGTACCTATGATGGCTATTTGGGATTAGACCTGCTCCAAAAACTCCACACTCACACAGACTGCCATGGGAGGCGACTTCATTTCTGACAGCCTCCCCAACAGCCCCCAGCCATCTGTATGCGCACGGCAAAACGACACCCCTCCCCCTTCCCCTGCCCCAGCTCCCCCCGGCCCCACTTTCCCCGCGACCCTCGCGTCCTCCCTCACCATTCCCTCCCACCATGAAGCTTGGCTACGGATCAGTAAGCCCACAGGGACCCATTCCCTATTTTCCCCAAGTGTCCCCACCGGGCCCCTCGCCGCCTGCCTGATGTCGCCGACCTTCCTTCCACCCCACTTCAATGCCGTCAAAGCGGCGAACCTGGCAGCTACACCCCTCACTCTTCCAGGAGGACTCCTGATCGGCGACCTAGAGGCAGCGGAGCCTTGCGACACCCCACCCCTAAATTCAAACCCCCCTCCCCTCCCTCCTTTGCCTGACCACTTGTCCCCCCATCAAGTCGAGACGCTGCACCATCTACTACTTGAATATCAAGACATTTTCTCAACCGGGGCCGCTGACTTGGGACATACAACATACTTGGCCCATGAAATTCATACCACCGGGCCCCCTATCCGGCAACCCTCCCGCTGGAAGAACCCACACCAACGGGCTGAAGAGGACAGGCAAGTCCGAGAAATGCTGGATGTCGGCATCATCACGCCCTCTACCAGCCCCTGGTCCTCCCCCGTTGTCCTGGTTCGGAAAAAAGACGGCACTCAGCGATTCTGCATCGATTACCGCTGCCTGAACGATGTAACCACCAAAGATGCCACTCCTCTTCCCCGCATAGACGACTCCCTAGACTCCCTACACGGCTCCACCTAGTTCTCCACGCTGAACCTCCAGTCACGATACTGGCAGGTCCCCGTCCACCCCCGAGATCAAGGGAAAACGGCCTTTTCCACAAGTAATGGGAAACTTTATCAGTGTAATGTTCATCCCTTCGGGCTATGCAATGCCCTGGCCACCTTCTCCCGCCTCATGGAGTCCGTCCTCAGCGGTCTAACCTGGGAAGTCTGCCTGGCGTACCTCGACGACGTTATTGTTTTCAGCAAAACGTGCGCTGATCACCTGCACCGCCTCCGACAGGTGTTCCAACGAATACGCCAGGCCGTTTCTTTTTTATGCAAGGAAGAAGGAACCAAAGGCCACAGGCCTGCATACTGTTCCTTCCAAGAAAAAGCAAAAACAATACAAAAGAGAGCCAAATTCAAGATCCATTCATTTCAAGATGCCTGGACACACTGTGTTTGAAAGACTGGAGATCATAGGAAGTAGGAAATACAGACAGAAGAAGACAGTTCCAGAGCTGACCAGTTGCATAAATGAAGGACTGGGAGTAACGGTTAACTCTTGCATTAGAGAGTTGGACAGAATAGGGATGAGAGTTTGTTGCTAGAAGGGTACTACGTGCCCGTCGTAGAGGTGGAGGGATGCAAACAGACAGTTCAGAGGAACAGTGACCATTGAAGTAGCAATAGAAGAGAGATAAAGATGCAACAGTGCGGCGAAGAGACAGAGGTAGAAGGGAGCCAGTAAGAGGAGGAGAGTTAATGAGACGAAAAGCCTTTGACTTCACCCTATTGAGAAGAGCTTCATGTGGGGAGCCTCCCCACACATGAGAGTTGTACTCCATACACGGGCGAATAAAACCCGTGTACAAGGTCAACAACTGTGCAGGGGTAAAGAAAGTTCGGAATTGGCTTAGCACACCTAATCTCTTGGAAGCAGATTTCACAAGAGATGTAATATGTTCTTTCCAAGACAAATCCCGAGAGAATGAAACCCCAAGCATGTTCAAGGATGATGCAGGACAGAACTGGACATTATTAAACATTAGTGGGTAATCCTGAGGAAGATTTTGTCGGGTTGATAAGTGTAAGAACTGAGTTTTTGATGTATTAAAAATAACAAGATTATTTTTACCCCAATCAGAGATACGAGCCAAGTCAGACATTAGGTGTGCCATAGCCTCATCCCTTTTTTGTTGAAGTAACTGCTGAGATGGACGTTCCGGAAACCGAATGGAAAGATGAAGGGTGGAATCATCAGCATATGAGTGGATAGGGTTAGATGTACAGCTTAGAAGGTCATTGATGAATAAAAGGAAGAGAGTTGGTGATAGGACAGAGCCCTGAGGAACACCACTGTTGACAGGTCTAGGACAGAGGTTCTCAACCTGGGGTACGCGTACCCCCAGGGGTACGTGAGAGGAATTTTGGGGATACGTGACAGGTTTCTCAAAATACTTCGGTTTTGAATAACTGCAAACCTGTTTGTAAAGTGGCCTACATGTGCTAGGCTAGATGTGTCCTCCACTAGAATGAGGACACTAAGTGACAACGTTAACAAGGAAACTATTGGAGTTATGTCATTTGAGAGAAAGCTCTCTTGGACTACACTTGCCACACAACCTTGCAAACCCATAATACAGTAGTCACCCTTTAAACTTAATAAGTCAATAAACCATGCATTTCTTTTTACCCTTCCTGATACTGCACTGTGGGTAAGGGGTACGTGACCAATACTGAAAGACTTCAAGGGGTACATAAGATTTAAAAGGCTGAGAACCCCTGGTCTAGGAGAAGAACGATGGCCGTCTACAACAGCGGCTATACAACGACCAGAAAGGAAGCTAGAGATGAAGGCACAGATAGAAGGATAGAAACCACAGGAGGGTAGTTTGGAAATTAAAGATTTATGCCAGACTCGATCGAAAGCCTTTGAGATGTCAAGTGCAATGGCAAAGCTTTCGCCAAAGTCCCGAAAGGAGGATGACCAGGAGTCTAAAAGGTAGGTGAGAAGATCGCCAGAGGAGCGTCCCTGACGGAACCCATACTGACGATCAGAAAGAAGGTTGTGACAGGAAAGATGCTTTAAAATTTTTCGGTTAAGAATTGACTCGAAAACTTTTATGTTAAAGCAATTGGACGATAGTTAGAGGGTTGGGAATGGTCACCCCTCTTTGGGACTGGCTGAATGAGAGCAAACTTCCAGCAAGAAGGAAAGGTACAAGTTGAGAGACAAAGGCGAAAGAGTTTATGAAGGCAGGGTGTAAGCACAGAAACACAGTTTTTGAAGACAACAGGAGGGACTCCATCAGGCCCATATGCCTTGTTAGTATTGAGGTCAGTGATGGCAGAAAATACATCAGCTGAAGAAATTTTAATGTCAGTCAAGAGGAAGTGAGAGGGGGGAAGTGATGGAGGAATAGCACTGGAATCATCTAAGGTGGAATTGGAGGAGAAAGTCTGAGTGAAGAGATCTGCTTTATCAGTAGAAGAAATAGCTACAGAGCCATCAGAGTAGAAAAGAGGAGGGAAGGATGATGAGGTAAAGTTGTTAGAAAGGTTTTTGGCAAGGTGCCAGAAGGAGCGAGAAGAATTCGAGTTGGAGAGTTGAGAACATTTAGCATGGATGAAATTATTTTTAGCAGAGCGAACAGACTTAGCTCGATTCCGGGCAGAAATATATAAAAGATGTGATTCAGGGGTGGGTTGGCTCCGGTACCTCTTATAGGCCCTCTCCTTATTGCGGACAGCATTAGAACAAGCGTGATTAAACCAAGGCTTTCTTGCATTAGTCAGAGGAAATGAGAAAGGAATGTATGCTTCCATGCCCGAGAGAATAACCTCCGTAATGCGCAAGGAACGCTCAGATGGCTCCCGGCCATGGAAGCAATAATCATTCCAAGAAAAATCAAAGAAGTACTGCCTGAGGGCCTCCCAATCTGCAGCTCCAAAGTGCCACAGGTGGCGTTTCTTTGGAGGGTCCACAAGCCGTACTGGAGCGATAGGACAGGTTAAGGTAACAAGGTTATGATCGGAGGAGCCCAACGGAGAGAAAAGATTAACAGTGTAAGCAGAAGGATTAGTTGTTAGGAAAAGGTTAATTATGTTGGAACTCTCTCCAAGCTGGTCAGGGATACGGGTGCTGTACAAGCTGCTCTAGGTCATTAAGGATAGGAAAGATGTAGGCTTGTTCACCAGGTGGATCAGTGAAAGGAGAGGAGAGCCAAAGGTGGTGGTGAACATTGAAATCTCCTAGAATGGAGATTTCAGAGAATGGATAGAATGTGTTCCATCGTAGAAGTAAGATAATCAAAGAATTTTCGATAGTCAGTAGAATTTGGAGATAATTAAACAGCACAGATATATTTAGTCAGAGAATGACAGGAAAGCCGAAGCCAGAGAGTAGAGAATTCAGAAGAATCAAGTTCAGGAACACGAGCGCAAGATAGATCGTTGCGTACATATACGCAACAGCCACCTTTAGCTTTGAATTGAGAATAGAGAAAGTAGGAGGATACAGAAAAGGGTTTGCTGTCAGTTGCCTCAGACAGCTGAGTCTCAGAAAGAAAGAGAAGGTGAGGTTTAGAGAAGAAGAGGTGGTGTTCAATGGAGCGAAAGTTAGAGGAAAGGCCGCGAATGTTACAGAAATGAAGAAGGAGTGAGTCAGACAGTGGTTCCAGGCAGCTCTGTGAGTCGTCACCGGGAAAGGGGCGGATGGTGCGGGCATTTATGGTTCCCCCCCCCCCGGGGACTCCGAGGCATGATTTATGTGTGCCATTTTTCTTTTTACAAATTTTGAAAAGGAAGTGTAGTGTGCAGTGTGCATGTAGTTTGGTGCTGACAGTTAGAGAAACTTGTATTGGAGAGCATGCTGGTTGAAACTCAAACCCACTAAATGTATCCTAGCCGCCTGCTCTGTCACTTTCCTAGGACACATTGTCTCGAGAAAAGGCATCTCCCTGGATCCCAACAAGCTGAAAGCCATCGCCGACCAGCCTCTTCCACAGGACGTCCACCAAGTCCGCGCCTTCCTGGGGCTCGCGTCGTATTACCGGTGGTTCATCGAAGGGTTCGCCGACCTTGCGAAACCACTCCACGACCTCACTAAGAAAGGCGAACCATTTGTCTGGAGCGACGACCGAACAGCAGCATTTGACACCTCAATGGAGAAACTTGTTTCCGCCCCCATCGTCGCTTTCCCGAACTACGACCTCCCCTTCAGGTTATACACTGACATCTCGCTGGTAGCCATAGGTGCCATCCTGGCGCAGGTCCAGGAAGGGCGCGAGCACATCATCGCTTGAGCCAGCCGCACCCTAAACCCAGCTGAGCGAAATTACGCCGCTAGCAAGCGAGAATGTTTGGGTATCGTCTGGGCCCTCGACTACTTCAGGGCCTACCTGTCTGGCACCAGGGTCACCGTCATCACAGACCACCAATCCCTTCAGTGGCTCCGGCAATCGGCCACTCAGAACGCCCAGCTCCTCAGTTGGCACGAAGCGCTTGAGGAGTTTGACTACAAGATTGCTTACCGGCCCGGGAAATTGCATACCAACGCCGACGCCCTCTCCCGTTTACCAGTACGATCGCTCCTCCCTCAATCCAAGCTGATCCAGCACTGGCAGAATTAAGACTGGCCCCCCTGGATTCCCCAGCATCTATTTTCAAAACTCCACCTGCGAGGGAACCAACTCTTCATGCCATCGGGCCACATTGTCCTTGATCCGGACTCCACCGTAGGCGTCCTCACCCACCTCCACTTGGACAATGGGATCCACCTGGGTACGAAAAGATTAACCCAGGCCTTCAACGACCTGTACTGGGCCTCCAACCCCACTACTCTCGCCCAGCGTGTCACTCAGGCGTGTCGAGCATGCTGCCTAGGAAAGGACATCACCCATTCGGCGGGTCCTGCCGGCAAGATCTCTGCCCACAAACCTTGGCAGCTTTTGTCTGTCGATGTTGCTGGACCCCTGCCACCTAGATCCGGCTACAAATACATCATTACATTCGTCAATGTTTACTCCAAGTTCCTGATTGCTTGTCCAGCTAAGGAGCACACAGCCATCACCATAGCCGACACCCTCATGTGCCACATCTTCCCCTACTTTGGCGTTCCCCAGGCCATTCACTCTGATAACACCCCAGAGTTCACGGGGCAAATTTGGAAAGAGCTATCCACCCTATTCGGATTCTCCATTTCCCACTCTTCCTCCTACTGGTCCCAAGGAAATGGGGTATGCGAAAGGAGCCATCGGACCCTACTAAACCAAATCAGGACCCGCATTCAAGATACCCAAGACCAAGAATGGCCTGCACACGTCAAAATCGTCCAATGGGGAATGAACACCTGCCCCCGGGATGACGGCATCACCCCCCACGAGCGAGTTTTTGGAGAGGCGCCCCTCCTCCTCCCTCTCTGACAGCACCTTCAACCCCCCGCTCACTCCCCACCCACCGACCCCCTATATCACCTGAAGTGCCAGTTGCAACACCTGCATGCGCACCAAGACACCCAAGCCGATTCCTCCCCTGCTAACCCTTACAAACCAGGCGATGAGGTTTTCGTTGCGCACCTCCCCACCCCTAATAACACTGCCCCTCGTTTCATGGGAACTTATACCATCAGTAGAGTCCCCAACCCCTTCCAAGTCGTCGTCGACTGCAACGGAACCTCCCGCACTTACAGGAATCACCACGTCCGCCCCGCCCGGGACTCCCCAACCCCCGCCACTCCCTCCCCACCCACCCGAGCAAGCTCAACACCAACTCCCCACAAGGAGCCTTTTCTCTATTATTCATCCCCATCCCCTTCCCCATTGGTTTCCATCACCCCCTCGCCGCCCGAAATTCCTGCACCACGCCCACGCACCACACTCACCTCACCACCACGTTTCCCCGCAGCCGCCACGCCGCCAGCCCACACCACGTGCTCAGCACACACCCGTAGGAAATTCCACACCGACCACCCTGTGCTCCGCGCCCAGCCTAATTACTGCCCCACCCACCACGACAACCAACCACACCACACCACCTCACTCTCCGCCTGCCCTCGCTCCACCATCCCATTCCCCGTCGCCCCCCACTCCACGACTAACCATCACCACTACCCATTCTGGTCATATCTCATGCCCACCAGCTCGCTACGCCTCAACCCCTACACCCACCCCTTTGCCCAATAGAAGCCAACTGCCCACCCCACCCACCAACACCACCCCAATAACCCTTCCTACTCCTCATCTCACATGGAAAAACCCGCCCCGCTGCACTCCCAGGGGAACACCATCCCCACACTCCTCCGGCAATATAAACTGCACCGGACTACCTCTAGCCAGCATTCGCCTCCAAGACACCACCACCACCACCACCACCACCATGTGCATCACAAGAATCACTTGGATCCCCACCTTCAGGTGACATCAACGCATCAGAAGCACATACCATCTGCTGCGACTTCTCCAGCAAACAAACCACCCTTCCACTCTTCGTGTCACCTATGCCCACCACATGCAGGCCAATATACCAACCGACCACTGAACTACCTTCCTAAGTCACCTCGAACCCATCCACCAAACGGCCAACACCAACCTATACCACCTCCAGTCACGGGGTCATGACTTTGTTACTGGGGAGGGTGGTGAAATACAGGAGTTAGGGGTTGAAGCCGCAGACGACGCGATGGCCAGTGCAGACGACACCAGCACCCCCAACCCCCCCAGTACCACAGGGCCACCGCCGCTGACAGCGGCTGGGAACAGGAACGGCGCACCTGTATCACTTCCCAGCACCCCTCTTGCTCCCATGTGGTGTCCCGGAAAGGTAGCAGTCGCCGGCGCCTAGTCTCCGGCCGAAATTCCAATCGCCAGGTAAGAGGAGGAGTTTACAACTCCACGCAACACCGCAGTATTGGCCACAGTCATACCGGGTACGGGGCAGAGCCGGCCATAGTCCGTTCCCCAGTTGCACCCACGCTACAGGGCCATGACACGGACGCATGTCGGTCAGGCAGGACAAGCCATAAGTCGTCTGACTCCTGTAGTCGTTCCCCCCAGAGTAGCACCACAGAACTGGCCACAAGCCGTACTGGGTACGAGGCAGGATCGGCCACAGTCTGTCCCTCTGCTACTAGCATCAGCTTATACCATGCAAGTGATTCCCTATAGCGTATTCTCGTGATAAGTGACAAGGAGCCCAGAGTATAAAGATTGGACGAGCCTAATAGCTAACCTTGACCTAACTTATATCCCGAGTGGAGTCCCGCGCATCCCCCCCAGTGAACGAAACGCCACAGTGACCAACAGAACAATATTTTTGTGCGATTGTGCCATTCCCTTGTTTATCGAAACTCTCCCTCCCCAGCGCACAGGCACGCGAGTGAAACACCTCAGTGGCTAGCAGAAGGAATAGATATTATTCCCATCGTGCCTTCCCCTTGTGCATTAAACCTCCACCCACCCCAGCGTCTGGGCACACTAGTTAGGGTACGTCTGGGCATCTCCAAATGTCCCGCCAGAATACCGCAGTCCCCCCCCCCCCAGTGATCACAGCGCGGCTGACTCTACCTGAGATAGACTTCCGGCCAGCGAGTGTCTATGACACAGGTGTTAACGTAATTCATATACCAGTGGAATCCAGTGTTATAACGGGATTGGGAAATTGTAGTAAATTCACTCCTGTGTCCTAAATCATAAGTGTATTTTATGTGCCATAAGTGCTGGGCAAATACCATACTTCAACCAGCCGGTATAGTGACAGACTTCCAGTCCAATAAAACTTTGTGTTAAGTTGTTAACCCAGTCCCGGCCAACCCAGCCTGTAATGTATTTGTTGATGTACTATTGTCTCTGCGAAGATATATGTAATACATGTGTGTAACAGTCACTGCCTTGTTTTTGTGTCCAGTCCTATTCCTTAGAGTTCCTGACCCGGTCTAGAATAGGGACCCGCTGTAGCCTGCGTATTTGAGGGCGAGAAACCGACCCACAAATACGTAGCATAACTATCTATCTATCTATATATCTAGGCTGCTTCCCCCAAGAAAAGGGAGGTAGCATAACAAATATGCTTTTTAAACAGCACGGGGAGTGTGTCTGTCCAATGCGCAGAGCCATCTACCGGAATATTAGCTTTGAAACCACCCCATTACACTTAATGCTTGCCAACTACACTTCACTTTTCACACGTACCAGAGCTATAGAATCTTCACAAACTGTACTGACACTGAGCTGACACTAATCTAAACTCAGACTGAACTGAAACTCCTGTAGTCCCTTCCCCATCCTTATATAAGCTTCCTGCTACTACATTCTCGGAAAAGTTGCCAACTCGGAGACATCCAAAATATCCAGAGTTTTCTTACATTACATAACACTCTAAATGCTTTAGCATACAAACTGAGATAAAATTACGTTACTTAACGAACAATTACATAAATAAAACTCTTATGCTACGTTTTCGAGGGTCAATTCCTTGCTCCTCGGACATATGCTTATGCTAGGGTTCTTTTGTGCTACGT
>JAGKTI010025256.1:0-14049 GCA_018397915.1 Birgus latro
TGGCGATTTAGGTAACGACACTCGTCTGTTGTGTGTGTCGTACTAGTCTTGTGATATTTGCATGTACGGTGACGTGAACGGGAAAGCGTACGCCGTCTAGTTTGGGAGTAAGGCCGTGTGTTTTACGGTCGCAACTGTTTGCTCGATGTCCAGGTTTACCACAGTGCCAGCAGAGGATCGAGGACTGTCTGTTCTGTCGAATGCTAGATTGATCACGACCGGCGGTTGGAGAACAATGTGTGGTAGGTCTGCCTCGTGTGGTTGAACGGGAATGGTATTGGTCTGGGGGAGTTGTAGTGTGACAGACGTGGGAGAGCAAGGGTCGGTCTGTGGCCTGACGCATGTGGTTTGAACCTGTTCTTTCATGGATGGTTTTAGTGATCTGAACAGTTTTATCTCCTGGATTGAAACCAGTCGCCAGGGATGTTTCTCTCTGTTTAGGAATAAGCCAATGGAGGAATCGCAGGTAACCAAATAAATCTGCAAGGTTGTTGAGTGAAACCATAGGAGCTCCATTTACGTTCTGTACCCATTTCGTGCCTATAAGTAATTGGCGGATCTCGCTACTAGTGACTTTCATGGCAGCGGCTGCTTCGCGTAGTTTGGCATGTTGGGGGGGGGGGACGCGCAAATCCTCATCCATCTGGGTGAGGAGATTAGTGAACCCAATGAGAGATGCGGCATTGGAATGTTGGCAACAAAGTGTTATGAGTTCCTTACAGAAATCATCAAAGGTTATGCCATCAAAATGTCCAGCACGGATCGCGGATCTGATATCCGATTTGCCTTGGTGTAAGCGACCCATGAGATAAGAGACTTTGAGGTTTTCATCTGTAATACACCGATTGTGGATGTCGGTTTCGACCTCTCTGAGAAAATCATAAACAGACCAAGTGGAGTCCTCGCCGGTAAATTTGGGACGATTGGCATCGTCGAGATAGATAGACTGGGGAGTTGGGGTTCTTTGGTTCATGGTTGGAAGCGTGGAAGTGATGGGAGTATGAGAGAGAGAGAAGGAAGTGGTAGTTAAGTGTAAGGGAGACGAGAGGTGAAGTGTGGCAGGAGAGTTAACGAGAGTGGTAGGAGTAAGGAGAGAATCAGGCAGTGTAGTAACAGGGGTAGAGTATGAGGGATCTGGATGGACAGTATCTGGACGAGAAGTGTGTTGGAAGGCGAGTAATGAAGTGGTGGGTGGGGAGGCAGGGCGGGGGTACGCGCGTCCGCTACGTAAATGAGTCACTGAATCGTCCTCGGCGGGTGGATTGTGATCATTGGTTGTTTGTTGACTGAGGCTGGATGGAGTAAGTTCCGTATATGTAAAGTATGACATGTAGTCTGGCAACGCAATATAAGATGAGAGATGAGGAGTGATATATACATATATATTTACAGTATGAAGATGAGAAAATGTACCATGAGAATGGAAATGGAAATGTATGGGGAGGACAGAATGCTAGTTGCAATAAATAGTAGGTGAGATGGGAGATGAGTAAGAAAGACAGGCGGTGAAGGTGAGTATGGAGTGAGGGGTGGAGATGAATTATGACAACAACACACAATCTGTAGAGAAAATAGGAGGATAATCTCTATAGAAAGTCAATAATGGGTGGAAGAAAGTACACTAGTATAGTTACACAGCTGAATTGTGAACGAAGTGGAGAGGGGGTGGATGTCAGGCGAGGTGTATTAGCTGGCAGGAGACGATGATGACGTCAGAGGCAGGCGGGCGTGGTGGATGAGACTGGTTGTGAATACGTCTTGTAGTAGGTATGTAGGATGAGTCTTGGAAGAGGTGGAGTTTCTCGCTGGACTTGAGTCGATACGTGAATAGGAGGGTTGACTGGTGCGGTGGTTTAATCTGAAGCATATGGGAGGCACTGAGGGGTGGACAAATGTCTCCACAGGCAGATGCAAAGCTGGTGGGTGGCAGAGGGCATTGACGTGGCAGATGCAGAGAGTGAACGGCACACGCTGGAGAGGGCCACCGGCAGTTGAACAGGTGTCTGAACAGGTGTCGGAACAGGGAAGACAGGTGCGGAGGGTGGCGTCGACAGTCACGGCCTGTGTGGGGTTGTGGGCGATGTAGAGAACGGCACTGGTGAGGGGAATTGGACACCTGTAGATGCAGAGCCGGTATTACGCCATGAGAGTGAGGGCGAGGCTGTGAGAGGCGGAGCGGCAAGGAGGTGTTTTTGGCATTAAAACACTGTAGGAGGCGGTCGGAAACGATGGTCTGAACACCGCTGCTACCAAAATGTAACACCCCTCTCTTGATGGTTGAAGGAAAGTCGTGGAGTAGCTATTTACGGCCTTTAATTGTGGAGCACAGAGATATAGGTGTAGCCTCAGTAGTTGTTAGCCCTCGACTGCCAAGATATATGGCATTGGTTGGTGTTGAGCCTGAGAACGCTGCTTACGCTGCAGTTCTAGGATACAGTGGGGGGGGGAGCATACAGTAAGGCGGGATATAGCGGGGGCATATAGTGAGGGCATATTACATACATATAAGGGGAATGGTACACCTACCCCAGGGTTCCCTTCTTTATTAAATTGTGAGAATGCCCAGTTCCATCCTATACTGGGGACACGGGACACAAAGGGGTTAAAGAAACTTGTAGATTTGTCAGTGCTTAACCCCTTAGCTCCCACAGTTCCTGTGCAAGGGATTTTGCTGGAAGGGTGCTAGGCGTACTGCCCTCCGCCTGTCGGCTCATGGTCGCGAAGCTCATAGGTTGCTACCCCAGGATTCCCTTCTTTATTAAATTTTGAGAATGCCCAGTTCCCTCCCATAATGGGGACACGAGGCACAAAGGGGTTAAATACTGAAAAGGTATTGACATTTAGTGCCTGTATGGTACACAACTAAAGTCTAAGGTAATGGCGCAAATGTTTTCAAATTATGCCCTCCGAAAATCCGTGATCTTGCATTTGACCTTTTAAGATCATGATGCCAAATAAAAGCACATATGACTTTCTATATCTTGATAATGGTAAATATCTATCTTCAACGAGTTTCGAGTTATAGCCTCCTGAATATCCGTCACCTTGAGTTTGACCTTTCACGGTTGCCTATGGTCAAAGGTCATGGTACCAATTAAAAACCTGTATGGGACTTCAAATATGTTGATAATAGTAAATATCTATCTTCAACCAGTTTCGAGTTATAGCTTCCTGAATATCTACGACCTTAAGTTTGACCTTTCAAGGTCACTCAAGGCTACACTTCGAGTTCCTGTATGTTCTTAATTGTAAATATCTCTTTCTTCAACCAGTTTCAAGTGTACCCATAATATTCTTGAAAACAACCCATATATGTAACCAAGTACAGTTAGTATCTGAAAATGCTCAGCTAGCTAGCCTTCCCATGCCTGGCTTCACATACGGAGTTAGTCTAGGACGAGCCTCTACTCGGAGTGGGTCTGTTAAGCTTTTCCTGTAAATAAACCTCCCTTGTTCAGCATACAAGATCTTTGGAATTCACCCAACTGTAACACGAGAGGGTAGTGGTACAAATTGGTGACAGCGGTGAGTCAGATCTCCATTTCCTCTTGCCTCATTACAGTGATTAGTGACACAATCAAACTCATTAGTGCCGGTATTCTGTTCTACTTCAATCTACATCTTGCCACATGCCTTGCCGTTCACCTGCCTTGTATTGTGTCACCTACGTCTTCCTTGGTGTGAACTTCCTATCGTACTTCACCGAAGTTTATACCGACACCGCCCTACACATCGGTTCATACCGCCAGCTGTGCACCTAGCTTTCAGTAAGGAAGTATCAAGCTACACTTCTCACTCTCCTCCTGTTTTAGACAAGTATAAATTTCCACCCCAATACGCCCCAGCACACCCCAACCTCTCCCTCTCACCCACACCTTGCAAATTGCTGAGCAAGCACCCCCGCAGGCCCCGCTCCCACACCCGCCACTCGCGCCTGCCACCGCCCTTCCCTCCTTGCCCTGGGTATGTGGCCAGCCTCTCGGTGATTACGTCATCGCCAGCGCTCTCCACTCAGCGTCTAGATGGTGATTCTCCAGTGCATCAGCTAGCATCTCATTGGTCGGCTTTACTTGTGATGTCATTCTCCCCCAACGTCTCCCCTCTGCTGCTAGAGAGAGACAACTCATTCAAGTAGCATCTCAAATCCTTCTCCAGTGGGCCACACCAAGTCATTCAAGTAGCGTCTTAACTTCGTCTCCAGCGAGCCAGAACACCTCATTCAAGTAGCGTCTCAAAGTCGTCTCCACTGAGCCAGACCACCTCATTTAAGTAGTGTCTCAACTTCTTTTTCCAGCAAGCCAGACGATGCTTCATTCTTCAAGCATCGGTATTCAGTATATGTAAATATATCCATTACTTGACTTTCTATGGAGATTATGTTACGGATTTTCTATACAGATTGGGTCATTAATATTCATTTCTTTTAACTCCCTGTATTAGCATTCTCACCAACTTCATCTGTCGCTCATCTCACACTTCACGCCTTATTAATTTAGGCCCAACCTATTCATCTTCATTCATTTTCACTTCCATAGTGTGTGTAAGTCCTCATTACCATTGTAAATATCGCCTATTCCCTCAACCTCACATTGTAAATATAAACATTTTTATTCTCATAACTTTATAAATTTTCTCACCTAACTACATGTCATATTTCAAATATGCTGAGCTTTCTCCCATCCACCAGAGCAACTAGATACCGATGATGATGATTCAGTGACACCATCGCAGTGGTCGATCGTACCAAAAACATTCTTCATAAACTCAGAAAACCCTTACTGCGGAACACTCGCATACCACTCTCCCGCCCACAACCCCTACCACTATTACTGCTCCCACTAGCATGACTACTGCTACTCCTCCTACTCTAAACAACCCAGATAATTTAAATTCAGATACCATAAATCCAGATACCTCTTTATCTTTAAATTATTCTTTAGAACTTCCTTCTATCCCCACTCCGTCAACTTCTACCATTAACTCTCCTGCACTACTTCATCTCCCACCTCAACTACATATAACTACCACTACTTTCTCTCCCTCTCAACCAACTACTTCAGTAACTTCCACACTTATGCAAACTCACACTCTTCCAACCATGGCTAATACACCCCCTCCTCCATAGTCAAACTATTTGGATGATGGAAACCGCCCTAAATTTACGGGCAAGAACCATAACGACTTCCTCAGAGAGGTCGATACAGACATTCACAATCGGCAAATAACAGATGAACCCCTCAAAGTCTCTTATCGTATGGGTCGGTTACACCACGGCAAGTCGGAAATAGGAGCTGCGATCCATACAGGTCATTTTGATGACATTAAAACATTTGATGACTTCCAAAAGGAATTAATACAGCTCTGTTGCCAGTATTCAAATGCCGCATCTCTCATTGGTTTAACTAATCTCCTCACCTAGTTGGAGGAGGACATGAAAGCCCCTGCCCAAAATGCCAAATTATTTGAGGCAGCGGCCGCAATGAAGGCCACTAGTTCTGAGATGCGGCAGTTGTTGCTAGGCAACCGATAGGTAGAAGTCATTGATGGAACTCCTGTGCTTTCACTAAAAAACTCTGGAGATTTGCTAGGTTACCTGAGATTTTTACATTGGCTAGATACCAGACAGAGAAAGATAGCCCTACAGATAGGTTTCAGTCCAGGAGATAAAATTATTAAGGTCTCCAAGACCATCCAAGAAAGAACAGGCTCGAACCTCACTCGTCAGGCCAATAATCGACCCTCGGTCTCGCAGGGTCTGCCACGCCTCTACCACTTCTTCAGATTACTCGCGTTCTCGTCCCATTACACGGGGAAAAGCTAACACTAACTGCTCTCCTTCACGATACACATCACCAACCGCCGGTCGTGATCAGTGTAATGTGCGACTGGGCAATAATCCTCGGTTGTGTGCTGGCACTATGGTAACACCGGGCATCGAGAATCCAGTCGCGACCGTAAACAAGGACGACATCACTCACATGGAAGACAGCGTACCCCTTCGCGATCGCGTCGTCCTAAATGCAAGTATCATAAGAACAGTACGACTCACACTACTGAAGAATGTCGTTACCTGAAAAGCTGCCAGTCAGGGGAAGAGGAACGCCCGTACCGGAACAATGTAACATTATGACAGAAAATCAGCTCCCCTTTCGCCAAGTAGGGCCTATAACTTCGTCAGGCTTAGTCATTCTAGGATGGAGTGATGACATACAAACATCATTTTTCACGGACACAGGATCTATGGTAAATCTGATCTCTGATACATCTTTAAACATCGTTAGGGGAACAAACAAAAACATCGGATTCCTTGAGCCGCCTGACATTCGCCTATGCGGTGTAGATGGCTCAGAGTTTAAGGTCAAGGGAAAAGTCACTTTAGAGGTACGACTAGATAGAGGATTGACCCCTTTCACAGTAGAATTTCATATTACTAACGAGCTCAGATATCCAGCAGATGCCACTATTGGTTTACTCACCATGGCGCAATACTCCATCGCACTATTGCCTGCTTGTGGTAATATAGACATTTATGGGTTCCCAGTATATTGCATGGAATATCCACTTCCTGTACTTTCTCAGATAAACTCAGTCATTCATTCCCCCCTGAACCCACCGTTACCTGAGAGTACAGATGAATACTCATCATCACCATCTGAAAGTAAAGAGATAAATCCACCACTGTCTGAGAGCAAAGAAGTAAATTCCTCAACAATTGATGATACACCCTCTAAGCACTCAATAATGGATCTTGCAAACCCCTCTAACGACAGCGTGTCAGTTAACTACCTCACAAAGTTTGAATGATTTTCTCGAACACGGAGAGACGAGGTGTGCAGTAACAAATAAGTGCACAATTTTGTTACCACATTGAGTTTACCTGTCTCTGTTCGTGTTGTAGGTGCGAAAGAAGGAGTGGATGTATTAACATTACCTGAGACGTGTTGTGTGAATGGCTTAACTTATGAGTCGGCATTGTGTACTCTGTTGGAGGACAGCTTGTGTTATCTGTACTAGCTCCACTGAAGCTTAAATGTGGTATAAAGATTGGAGATTTCCTGGTTTACCCAGAGGCCGTAATGGTGTGCTACGATGTATTCTCCACACCTATTGCAAAAGATGATGATGATAGTGATCCAGCAGGTGTTTATGTAATCAACTCTAAGGGATCTGCTCCAACTCTTTCAACTGACCTACTCGCAAGTCTGACTTGTCCAGATTTTCCACAACATAATAATCAATTAATCAGTCTGTTGCAGTCTGATCGAGATGTTGTAGCCTTACCCGGAGAACCTATGGGTAGGACAGACTTAGTTAAAAATCACATAGAACTAGTACTGGGTGCTCAGCCGATCTACATACCAGCGTACCGATTGCCTCACAGCTTGAGAAAAGAGACAGATGAGGAAGTACAAAACTGTTAGATCAGGACATTATTGAACCCTCTGTTAGTCCATAGAATAGCTCACTTTTCTTAGTCCCAAAGAAGGGCGGCCACTTTAGACCAGTAGAGGACTATCGTTGAGTAAATTCTGTAACCGTACCAAACCGCTTTCCATTGCCTGTTCTCACAGATTTGCTAGAGTCACTAGGTGAGAACAACGTAGCCTTTACATCCCTAGACCTACTCAGTGGCTACTGGCAAGCAGAAATGGAAGAATCATCTCGCCCTATAACAGCCTTCAGCACCCCTTCTGGACATTTTCAGTTTAAGAGGCTTCCTTTCGGTTTAAGGAATGCCCCTTCAGTATTCATGAGACTTATCCATTCAGTCTGCAGTGGCATGTTAGGCCACTCTCTTTTTGCTTATTTGGATGACATAATTGTTGTGAGTAAATCAATCCCTGAACATTTTGCTAAGTTTCAACAAGTATTTGAGCGCCTTCAACTTGCTGGTTTGAAAATCAACCTCAGTAAATGTGACTTCCTAAGGAAGAAAATCAACTTCCTAGGGCATGTAGTAGATGCAGAAGGTATTCATACCAATGAAGACAAAACTAAGGCGGTCATCAATTTCCCAGAACCTACTAATACAGATGCTGTAAAGAGTTTCTTGGGACTGAGTGGTAACTATCGCAGATTCATCAAGGGATATGCAAAGATAGCCGCTCCTCTTACTCACCTACTCAAGAAAAATGCACCTTTCCTTTGGACTAAAGATTAGTCACAAGCCTTCAAAACAATCAAAACAGTCCTTATAAATGCCCCAGTTTTAGCATTTCCTGATTATACATAACGTTTCTTCTATGCACAGATGCCTCGGGCGCAGGACTTGGTGCAGTTTTGATGCAACTAGATCAAGCATCAAGGAAGCGTGTAATAGCGTATGGTAGTCGCGCCCTCAATTCTGCTGCAAGTAATTACAGTGTCACAGATCTGGAAAATGTAGCAGTGGTCTGGTCCTTGAAACATTTCAGAGATATCGTATATGGCTAACCTGTGCATATCCAGACAGACCACCTCCCTCTATGTGATTTGTTCAAAACGAAACCTCACAGGTAGGCTAGCTAGATGGTCGGTCACCATCCAGGACCTCAGTCACACTTTTCAGTATGTCCCAGGAAAATTGAATGTAGTCGTAGACACACTTTCACGCAATAAGCAGCGGCTGTAACATCAGTGCAGCTAAACGAAACTGAGAACACCACACTAACACCCGAGATTATTTAAAATTCTCAGTGCAAGGATCCTGTATGGTCCAGAGTAATTTATTTCATGGAATAGGGAGATAACTCCACCTTACATTTTTTTATATTTTTTTTTAAATTCAAGGAAGATGGAACCAAAGGCCATGGGCCCGCAAACTGTTCCTTCCTAGAACAAACAAAAACAATACAAAAGAGAGCCAAATTCAAGATCCATTCATTTCGAGATGCCTGGACACACTGCGTTTGAAAGACTGGAGACCATAGGAAGCAGGAAATACAGACAGAGGAAGACAATTCCAGACTTGACCAGTTGCATAAATGAAGGACTGGGAGTAACGGTTAACTCTTGCATTAGAGAGTTGGACAGAAAAGGGATGAGAGGTTGTTGCTAGACAGGTACTATGTGCCCGTCCTGGAGGTGGAGGGATGCAAGCAGACAGTGCCAATAGATGAGTTCATGTTAAAAGATATCTTACACAGGGAAACATTACTTACAGGGAAAGAATTGCCCAATAGGGAGGTCCACCAACTCGTTGTCCCTACTGATCTAATATCTGCGGTACTTTAAATAGTTCATGATACACCTCACGCATCCCATCCGAGTAAAGATCGATGCTTGAGACAAGCACGTCTCGGATACTATTGGCCAACTATTCGTCGTGATATTAATGTACACTGTGACTCATGTATTTCGTGCCACCGTCACAAAGGATCAACCGGGTTACCTGCACCGCTCTTACAATACCCAGTCCCGTCACGCCCGTGGGAAACAGTCTCCATTGACCTTTTTGCACTCCCTCTTACAGAATCAAGTGCTGAGTATTCATTTGTAGCAGTCGACCACTTCTCACGGTACTGTGTACTGGTAACCCTCTCAGATAAGACCATGAAAAGTGTCGCACGTGCCTTCGTCGACCAGGTAATTTGCCCATTTAGTACACCAAGTACAATTATCACAGATAATGGCACTGAGTTTAACAATAGTCTCCTGGATGAAATCTGTAAACAGTACAAAATGCAATGTGGTTCCTAACCATCCAGCTTCAAATGGCCTCGTAGAGCACCATAACCGAAAGGTTTTGGAGTGTCTCAGACATCTAGGATCACACAGTGCATCCTGGGATGAATGAATACCCCAAGTAGCATCCTCCATAAATAGTTCCATCAAATCATCCATTGGCGAGTCTCCCTTCTTTGTCTTATTTTAATTCGATAAAGACCTACGCTGTTCCTTCTTATCCTGAAAGCCAGACTCCATCTATAACATGGATGACTATGTGAAGGTGAAAATGGCAAACTTCCAGACAATCCATCAATATGTAAAAGCAAATCTGGCTTCATCTCAGGAGGACATGTAGCAACGCCAGCATAAGTCTGCCTCACCTGTCAGTATCAACGTTGGAAATCTAGTATTTTCTCGTTCCTTTACATGCACTTCTAAATTGGATGACAAATTTACAGGCCCCCATCACGTGATCACTCAACAGGGTAACAAATTTCAAATACTAGAATTGTCAACTAAAGATACCAAATGGGTACATGCAGGCGATCTAAAGCGTGCACCACGAGGCCTGGTGTTGGAAGAGTCACTTGTACAACCTACCGCTACTCCTCCTTCTCCACCTATTCCTCAGTCTGAGCCTTCTCCAACCACATCTCCTCATTCATCAACCAATCAATAGCGATCCAAGTTGCGTTCCGCACATCACCATCTTCATGACCTCTCCCATTAATTCAACCTTATTTTCTAGGTGAGATGTTAGCGGTCTACCTGCTGGCAGTGCTGACCCTCATAGGGTCCGGGATGGGTGAGGACAATGGTGGAGTACGTCCCGGGGCCTTGGTCGGCTCTGGAGGCGAGGTAATGGTGGTAGAGGATGTAGTTTCCCTGCACTACAATCTTGCGCCCCTGGCCGACGTAGCCATTGCCCTGCCTCGCCTCGCACGCCAGTTGGACGAAATCGAGACCCAACTGTCAGCCTTCGTGGGAAAACACAGTCCGGATCAATTTCGGTACCCTCTTTATCTCCAAATCTCTTGGTAATTGCAATACATCAAAGACATATTCTCTCAGCTCAATGACACATTTTCCAGTCAGACACTCGTACGTCGTTCTCGTGTGAAACGTCTCTTTGACTTTGGAGGTGAAATTCTTAGTGGCTTATTTGGCGTGACTACAGCTCGTGACCTCTCCAGTTTCAAATCTGACCTAGCTAACTTAGCTACGGCCCTAGAATCTCAAAGGTTAGTCATACAGGTCCAACACACTATGTTACAGAAGATTACAGTCCACCTAAATGAAGTAACTTACACTCTGAATAACTTCACCGAAATCTTAAAACAACTTTCTGATATTAACACTGTTTCTCAGTTCCTCTGTCTGAAACTCAACGTGGATAATCTCCAACTAGCCATCGACTCCCTTCTCTCAAGTCTCTGCCTTGGTCCATATCCTAGTCGATGCTGTTGATGGACGTGTCACTGCGGACTTAGTACCTATCTCTGCTCTTCGTTCTGTATTGGAATGGGCTCACTCTACATTCAGTTTACCCCCAGTGCTTTCTTTCTCCTCTCTAGAATTCTACTATCCAGTTCTCGAGGCCACCCTCCTCACCAAATTTGTCATCGTTCGTATTCCTCTACGTTCTACCATCACCTTCAACCTCTTCCAAATTATTCCCTTTCCTTTCTGGTTCAACAACTCCTTATTGCAAGCCTCTGTTCTCTCAAAATATTTCCTCCTATTCCATGATCATCTTTCCGTTGCTTTCCTCTCTTCCATAGACATCGAGAAATGTTCCTCCCTTACCCCTACGTCTCGTCTTTGTGGTGCTCACATTCTGGATATTTTCCCTAGTATCGCTGCACCCTGCAAGTCTGCCTTCGTTCGCAATCATTCCATGCACTCTGCCTGTTCCTTTGTCCCGGCTCCAGAACTTCCAGTGCATCATGCCCATCTAAACCACGTCCAGTACTTTCTTCTTCACTGTCCCCATCTCTGTCACCATCAAGTGTCCTGGTTTTTCTGTTCGTTTAGTGCCTGCTAGTGGTCTCTATAAGGCACCAGAATATTGTACAGTCAAATCAGAGTCTGTCATCACTTACGCCACTCGTTACCACTAGGCTGTACGTAAATACACTTATGACATCTTCCAGCCAATCGACATGACTTCTCCCCTACCATTTGATAATATTTCCATCACCTCCGCAAACTTGCGTATGCAAACATTTCTGAACGACAGTGACTATTATGGGTCAGTTCTGTCTAGCCTTCAGCAGTTCCTGGGTACATCCAACAGTTGTGTTTCCCCAGTGGCCATCTCTTTCATAGGCTTCATTCTAATGGTCTGTGCATTGCACTGTTCTGTAAGGAAGATGGAACACAGATTACACGAAATCAGAATCGCTACAGGAATCGTGCAGCCTCCACAGGATATAGACGCAGGCTGTACTTGGTGTCCTCATGGATAGTGAATGACAGTGCAGAATTAGTCAGTTAAAATCTCTGAACCGAAACATTGGCAACAACAAATGAACGAATTACGGCGACAAGTGAAAGAGTACACTAACTGCACTGAAATAGTTAATGAGATACAATGAGAAAAGAACAATAGTAAAGAACGAGGACCACTACTCACTTGTGACTTCATAGAAACAAACTCATAAATAATAAGAGAGAGACAAGAGACAAACATACAGAAAAGAGAACGACAACATTTGTGCTCCACAATTGAAATATCACTAATCCAATATATTCTTTTATTAATATATCAGCTTTGTGTGGTCACAACTTCTGAACTCTATATTTGCTAGAAATACTGTCTCAGTTATATATAGCTGTATATCCACTATATACATACTATTATTCCCTTTACACATTACTAGATTTTTTCCTTATTTCACATGGCCATGTATTGTATATAATGCATCCCTATTCCTTCCTGCAACTCCTTTAGAATAACTCTACCTTATAACAATTATTAACAAGAGTACTTATATCCCTAGTCGACACCCCATCCTCCATAGTTATATAGAAGAACTCCTATGTTGTTTGCCTCAACCCCGGGGGAGTATTGTACCCATAATATTATTGAAAACAACTCATATATGTAACCAAGTACAGTTAGTATCTTAAAATGCTGAGCTAGCTAGCCTTCCCACGTCAGGCTCCACATACGGAGTCAGTCTGGGGCGAGCCTCTACTCAAAGTGGATCTGTTAAGCTTCTGTAAATAAACCTCCCTTGCTCAGCACACAAGATCTTTGGAATTTACCCAACTGTAACACGAGGGGGTAGTGGTACACAAGTAATAGCCCTCTGAAAATCCGTGACCTTGATTTATATCCTTCATGGTCTCAATTACCTCCAAAATTTAATCGTTTTCTTTTGGGACCAGTGCCGACATATTCTGAAAGTTGCATTCAGCCGTTTTCCCGTAATGTTGCTAACAAACAAACAGACAAACAAACTCAATCAAAAACAACACCTAGTCGGACTCCGTCAGGGCTAGGTAATAATAAGTTTTTTTGCGTTTATATTCTTTGAAATACTTGTAGTAAATATTCTTGGACTCATTGAGTGAAGCACATTTTAATATTTCGAATTATATGAACAAAATAACAACAGTTAATCTACTTGTGCGTTTTCATTGACTCTCGTCCTAAATAATGAAATAGATAAATAAACAAACAAAGAAATAGAGAGAAAGAGAGAGAGAGAGAGAGAGAGAGAAAGAGAGAGAGAGAGAGAGAGAGAGAGAGAGAGAGAGAGAGAGAGAGAGAGAGAGAGACTTACTAACAGGTTATGAGGGATCACCGCATTAGGTCGGATGAAAGGAGGACGGGGGAAAGGAGACAGGTGGTAGGGAAAGGGAAGGAAAAAGGAGGAATGGTGGAAAGGACGGATGCGATGAGTATAGTCGGAGAAAGAAGTCAAGGAAGAATGAGAGAGGTTGGAATGAGTGGGTGGAGGAAAGAAGAGTGATGGAAGGGGGATGCAGAGAAGAAGAAATGGGAAAGTAGAGAAGAGAGGGGAATGGATGCAGGCAAGGATGGAATGGGACAGAAGAGGGCAAAGAAAGGAGAGTAGATGGGTGAAGGTGGGGAAGGATGTGAGGTGAAAAAGACAGAGGAAGGTGGGGATAGGAGAGGAGAAATGAAAGATCTGCAGTTGGGCAGGGATGGCAAAGGAGGGGCAAGGAGAGGAGAGAGGGATGGGGAGTTGAGTAAATAGGAATACAGGGAGGTAGGGTGGGATAAAAAAAAATAGTTTGGAGGGAGAAGGGAGTGGGGACGGCTAGGTATAGAAGAGGAAGGAGTGGGGAACAAAAGAGAAATCTGAAGAAAGGTAGGATGGGCTGGGAATTGGGGTGATAAGAGGTGGAACGGGACACTAGAAGACAAAT
>JAGKTI010025258.1:0-14049 GCA_018397915.1 Birgus latro
ATGGAAAAAACTATAAAAGCAAGAAAAGACAGAATAGAAATAAAAATAAAAATGATTACAGTGTTCAATATAAGGGAGGAAAATATTTAGCATATGAATACAGGGGGGAAAAGCTTAAGTCAAGAGGAACCAATACATGAAAATGGTAAATGAAGATACTGTTGTAGATAATGATGAAGGGAAAAATTTAGGAAAGAAAATGATGTTTCAGATATTTCTAAAATGATGATAACAGTAGCCTAAGTAAGTGAAGTGTTTTGTAATAACCTGTTAAAGTAGGGGGCAATACTGTAGTTTGTACTGCAATGCTTCAAGTTATTGCATTTCTGGTACAGTACTAAAGTTTCAGGACAAGATGGCCACTTAAGAATATGGTCATTTCAGAAGCCAGCCACTTGATAATTATGTATATTATAAAGTCATTTCAGAATACTAAAGCACTTTCAGACTAGTATATAACCTGACAGAACAATGCAATATAGTGCTTCAAGACTGATTTACATGAGCTTCAGAATCATACAGCAGCCATGATGACAGATAATACATCATACACAACATACACTACTGCCCAAACTACAAGGAGCTTACATTATACATTTGCCATTAAAATGCCTCTCTCTTCCCAGTTGTGGCTTAAGCAGTCTCCTTAAATAAGTAATGATTCTATAAGTACCAATACAGTCTCCATACACAAGTAATTATAATATTTTCCATACAAAAGAATGGATGCATTCAAAATTATTCCCATTAAAAATTGCTCAGTATAATAATCTAGTATGTAATTCTCAGAATACATATGAATGAAATGAATTATTAAGCATTTACAGTACAATAGAGTACTCATTTGGCAGTGAGTATTATGGGTACAGTCATCTGAAAAGTGGTAATTATTCAAATTTACTAGACAGATTTGAAAATTGCACCACTCTGAAATGTTGAAATTACTAAGTGCTGCAATTTACCCCTTCAGTACAATGACTTTTACTTTACTCTTGTTATCAGAAGGTAATTTCACTCAGTTCATGGTGGACCTCCAGTAGTGAAGAGGTCAGTGAAATCTACATCTAACCCTCCAGTTTTAAGACCCTCTCCCAGACTGAGCATGACCATCTGAAGGAAGCAGGAATAAACAAGAAGTCATCATCACACTGCAAGTTTAATTTAGAATTGTATCTGAGAAGAGATGTACAGTATTGGAAAACAAGCATGTCAAGACTGGTGTATGACAGGTGCATCAGAGGACAGGTATACCATGACAGGTATATAGTGGGCTCGTACAGTACATGTGATCACAGTGGTGAATCGCATACTACATGAGTGACCAAAGTCATAGCCATAACACTTTGGATGCGCAAGTTTAGCCCACAATACGCGAGGCTGCGGCAAGGAGTGGCCCAAAACCTCTATATTCCCAGACTATGTGACCCCCTCCCTCCTGCATGACACGCACACTGCTACTGAGGAACAGCCTCCCCAGGAAGTGTTGCATTGGGAAGACGAGGCTGACGTTGAGCCCAAGGTCAGGCAGAGCCAAGTAGAGGAGCCTAGTGTGATGGAGGGCAGCATAGAACTGTCTATGTCAAGGACAAGCAAGATCCTTGCGGCACTGGATAAGCTCAAAGAAGAACTGAAGAAACAGGAAATCTGCCAGCAAAGAACAAAGGAGGTTCTTGTTAATATCGACAAAGCCTTCCGCTTCTACACAGACAGGCCCAGGCAAGAAATTAACAGGAGGAAACAGATGCTCATAACATGTTACACATGGCAGCCTTAGGAGAGCGAAAGTGAGGAACCAGCTACATTGTCTGATCCAGTTCCTGTAGAGGAGGAAGAAGAAGATGCAACATAAGTTGTGTCAACATTGGACTTTGAGGGTTTTTTTGGCCGAAGGGACTGAGTTAGAGGCTCGTGGGGAAGGTGCTCAAAAGGAGTCTAGCTATGAGGAAGAAAGTGTTGGTGCGATGGGTGGTGTGGCGGCCGGTGCAGCGGGGGCACTCTAAGTGTGTTGCTGCGCCTCGGAACCCCTGCTATTTAAGTCCATCAGGCCTGTCGTCTACTGTTTTTAAGGTGACTGACCACATTTTTGTTATTTTAGCTATGTCTGTAGTATATGTCTCAACAATTTTCCCTTTATTATGTCTCTAAGGATAAAACAATATCAAGGTTTGAGGGGGTCCTGCCCATATTTTATTTTGCACATATGATTATGTATTCACGGCATGTGAAATCACAGTGCACAAGGTTGTGGACCGCCCATCCACTCGCGTACTGTGCGAGCCCACTGTATTTGGTGTTTTGGGCAATGTAGAGTAAATGAGTAGGTGTATCAGAGAACAGGTATACTGGGGTAGGTGTATCAGGACAGATATCTGTATATAGGCAGGTGTATCAGAAGACATGTATACCATGACAGCTGTATTAGATGTAGCAAATGGATTAGGAGTGATGTACACTGATCCCCTGGTTATTGCACATAAGTGGTATCAAACATGGCATGTAATAACAGAATTGTGTGATAACAAATACACAGAACCTATAGGATTTATCCTAAATGGTACCAGGGAAGAGGTTGTGTAGATCAGATATTCATTCTTAGGTCTTTGGTGGAAAAGATTCCAGAGAAGGGAATTGTGTGATAACGAATACACGGAACCTATAGGATTTATCCTAAATGGTACCAGGCTTGGTAAATGAGTTTGGGAGAGTGTGTAAGAAACGGAATCTAAAGATGAATGTGGGGCAGAGTAAAGTGATGGTCTTCAAGAGAAGTGAAGCCAGTGACTGTACAGTAAGATTGGATGGGGAGGATATGGAGAATGTGAGTGCATTTAAGTACTTGGGTAGTGTGATGAGTAAGGATGGAAGTCTGGAGGGTGAAGTGCTTGAAAGGGTGCAGGAGGGAAGGAAGGTTCCTGGTTCGTTGAAAGCAGTTATAAGAAACAGGGAGGTGAGCATGGAAGTGAAAAAGTTGTTACATGACAGTATTGTGATACCAACTAACATATGGAAGTGAAGCATGGACCCTGTTGGATGGTCAGAAGTCAAGAGTGAGAGCAGTGGAAATGAGTTATTTGAGAGGAGCATGTGGAGTCACATGGAGAGACAGACTAACAAATGAGGAAGTGAAGGAGTGTTGTGGTGTGGTTGTGGATGTGATAGGAAGCGTTAGGAGAAACACGTTAAGGTGGTTTGGGCATGTGGAGAGGATGGAGAGTGAAAGACTGACGAGGAGAGTGTAAGTGAGTGAGGTGGAGGGGGCGAGAGGGAGGGGGAGGCCGAGAATGAGATGGAGGGATGGAGTGGAGAGGTACATGAGAGATGGGTGTGTGAGTTGGGAGCGGGTAGTGAAATGGCGAGGGACAAAGCGACATGGAGGCAATTTACTTGTGGCCACCCTGTGCGGGATTGAGGCGTCTGGCAATAGACAGATAGATAGGTACAGTACCAGGGAAGAGGCTGTGTAGATCAGATATTCATCCTTAGGTCTTTGGTGGAAAAGTTTCCAGAGAAAGGAAGAAGTTGTATGCAGTCTTCATGAATTTGGAGATTGCATATGACAGAATGGATAGACAAGGAATGTGGAAAACATTAAGGATATATGGAGTAAATGGGAAGTTACTGAATGCCATGAAGAGTATGTATTAGGGTGCTAGGGCTGCAGTGCGAGTGGATAGTGAACTGAGTAAATTTTTCTGTCTCAATGTTGGACTGAAACAGGGATGTGTCATGTCTCCATGGTTGTTCAATCTGTATATGGATGGGGTTATAAAAGAGATACATGGTTGGGCAGTCGGTACTGGAGTGGCCCTAATGAGTGAGGGCAGCGTTTGGAAACTTCTAGTACTGTGGTTTGCGGATGATACTGTATTGTTAAGTGAAGGCGAAGAGGAACTGCAAGGCTTGGTGAATGAGTTTGGAAGGGTGTGTAAAAAATGGAATCTAAAGGTGAATGTAGGGAGGAGTAAAATTATGGTCTTTGAGAGAAATGAAGTAATTAAATGTACAGTGAGATGTGGAAATGGAAACTGAGTGCATTTAAATGCTTGAGTAGTGTGATGAGTAAGGATGGAAGTTTGGAGGATGAAGTGCTTGAAAGGATACAGCAAGGAAGTAAGGTTGCTGGCTCCTTGAAAGCAGTGATAAGAAATAGGGAAGTGAGCATGAAAGTAAAAAAGTCACTGCATGAGAGTACTGTGATGCACCAACTCTAATGTATGGAAGTGAAGCTTGGACCTTGTTGGAGGGAAACTAGAGTGAGAGCATTGGAAATGAATTATTTGACAGGGGCATGTGGAGTTACATGGAGAGACAGACTGACAAATGAAAAAGTGAAGGAGCATTGCGGTGTGGATGTGGGTATGACAGAATGTGTTAGGAGAAATACACTGAGGTGGTTTGGCCATATGGAAAAGACAGGGAGTGAGAGATCAATGAGGAGAGTGTATGTAAGGTAGTGGGGGGGGAGGGAGAGGGGGAGGCCAAGGATGATATGGATGGATGGAGAGGAGAGGTATATGAAAGAAGGTGTGTGAGCTGGAGGGAGGGCAGTGAAATGATGGGGGGACAGGGCAACATGGAGGCAATTTGTTTGTGGCCACCCCTTATGGGATTAAGGTGTCTGGCAACAGATAGATAGACAGGTGCCAGGCATCCCAAGTGCAAGCCCAAATTTTCCTTTTTATGACAATTTAGACCCACTAAATACATATGATACATACTGTTAAGATAAGTACCAGGAGCATACTTAGGCATTATTAGGTTAACAGAAAGTGATGAAAAGGGCACAGTATTGAAGAAACATGTACCACAAGGAGACTCAAGATGGGTTTGACATAAGTGGTTCTGAGGGTAGAGGGTGGAGACTTAGTGGTCTCCACCACCTGGAATAAACTCCTCATGTAGGATCTCATCGTTGCTTCTTTCAAAGCCATAAGAAACCACAGATGCTTCATCATCATGGTAGGCAGAAATCATCTCAGGTGCACGATAATGATGTTTTGAGTAGAAAAGTATGCCATAACAGCATGAGTGCAGACTTTCATCTCACAGTGAAGAATAAAACTGTTATACTGTTACCAAGGGTGCTATAACCAAGGGATCACTGCATATTGGCAAGTGTATCACAGGCCAGGTACACCATGACAGGTGTATGAGGTGTATCAGGACAAGTGGATCAGATAAGGTGTATCAGGAGAGGCATATCAGAAGATGGGAGTACTCTACCAGGCCAGATGTATATACTGTATTAGATGTATGTGTATCAGAGGACAGGGATATCAGATGACATGTATACAGTACCAGGACAGGTTTATCTCAGGATAGGTATATTAGTCTGCTTTAGACAGAACAGATGATGGGTGCACCAAGTGAGGTGTATCACATGACAAGTGCACCAGCCTATCAGAACAGATGACACAGAAAACATGTGTATTAGGACAGATGAATCACAGAAGTTTATTAGCACATGTAAGATATAAAAGGTGAATAAAGAACAGGCGTATGATAGAAGAGGCGAGAACACTGCCATATGAAAACAGTGCAAAACGAAGAACAAAAATGCTGTTTTCAATACCTCATTACTAGACAGTAAGGATATATTTCAATAACCATTCTCTAACCTGCACTTTGTAACACTTACCATACTGGAATCACTTAAGATTAGTTTAGGTAGTTTCAGTTCAACCTAAAAACAGAATGTTAATCAACATTCTTGGGAGAGTCATCATCATCATCATCATCATCCAGACCTCCTTTCCCACCCTGGGGCAGGGTGAGGAGTAGCGACGTCCAGACTGCCCAAATTTGCCCAATCCAATGGGCCATGTTTCCATTCACTCATCATTCAAGCCCCCAGAATCCTGGCTATGATACGCCAAAAACATTCACTACAGTCTGCAGCTTCACATAAATGCAACATACTGAAAAAAAAAAAAAATTATATGCAATGCTGATTTTTAAAAATGATCTCAGGATGTCTTTATGCATTACCACATAACATAGTTTCAGATCAGTCTAAGACAAAGACTTAGGATGGGGAAGGAAAAGTTACATCTACTGTAATTGCAGCAAGAATTCAATAAATTTAAAGTCTACTGTAATTGCAGCATGAATTCAGTAAATGTAAAGTTCATATTCATCTTGAATGGCACAGTAATATCTTTTTAAGAGCACAGCTGTGACTAGCTGTCTCTGTCGTTTTCCTTTATGCATCATCCCCCACTTTATTTCTCTCACTCTCTTCTGACCCTGTGCCTCTTCCTGCACTCTTCTCTTGCACTTTCCTAAAACTCCTTCCTTACCCCTTTCTATCCTCTTATCTCTCTCATTGGCTTGCATTTCCCTTTCTTGCTCCTTTTCACAGCCCTCTCTCTTTTTTATATGAGGTGTCTTGGGTCTGAGGGGCAACAGTGCCAAATCATAGCTTCCAGTAATTCACAGGAGAGTTTAGGGTATGAAGAAAGGCTATTTCTACATGCAATTTGTATTTAATTTGAAGCTTAACCATTTCTCTGACTAGCAGTCAGGTAAAAATATAACATTATCAATATGCATTATTGCTGTAAATTATTTTATGAATGTAATTTGTATTTGGCACAAAAAGAATTACCTACATTGAGAAGATGACTTTTGAACATTCATGTAGGCATAATAATGATTTCATTATGAATAATGGTTTAAAACTTTACCCAGCTCCACAGCTTGGCCTCTGTGAGTGAAAGACATGAAAACTGATAGTTAACACTGTAATCATAATCATGTTAATTAATATGAAGTTCCAATGTTAATTACGGTATTATTTATTACTACTACTGGACTTTTGCTGACTGTAAATGACTATTCTTGGTGAGGTAACAATGAAATCTCATTTTCTTTAAAATAGCATGATCGTCCCTCTGGCCTGAGATGACTCATATCACTTCCTCTCCTCGCAGTCTGTCTTTCATACTGCAGCCTTTTATAAGCCACTTTTATTACGATCTTTCCTGCTGTCTAACTGATCTGTCTTTTTAAGTTAACTCTCTTGTTAACCTCTTACTTCTTGCTTTCTGCTTCTCTTCTCTCCATAGTTACATTCTATCACTTAGTTTCCTCAATCCTCTCTCTGTCTCTGTCTGTCCTACCTTCCTCTACACAGGTACAGTATTCAACACATGCAGTATAGTGATTATAAAACAAAATTCTCAGTACTGTGTTGTCCATCATCATTACAACATGTCCCTTCCCTGACACTCATTAAGTCAATACATGTAACATTTAGTGTTCTTCTATATGATTCACAAGTTGCATGAAACAAAAATTTATCAATCTCGTCCTGATGAAAAAAAAAAAAATCTCTTTTTCAGGAATGTTTAAAAATGAATACACTAAACATTATTTTTAATCCTCTAGCAACAAGATTAACAAAAAAAGAAAAAAGAAAAAAGAGGAAAGATTTCTGACCCAATCTATGGCCTCCTTGGTTTATATTCCAGATCTGCTTAGGATATGAGGCATGTGATTCTATGGATAAAACATGAGAGCTTTGGTTCCCTCAGGATATTTTGGAATCTTTGTTTTGACTAGATTGCCTATTACACTTCTGACACACCACAAGTGTTATACAGTACAAAGTTAACATATAGTACAGTATTATTATCATGGGACCCCCTAATATAGATTATGAATACCAGGGGAAGACTGGATATAGAAGTACAAGGAATGGATAGAGTACATATATTGTAGCATTTCTTCCTAAAGATTTATGTACATGACTTAGTGCTACCTAGTGGAGTCAGGGTAATAATATACAGCCTCCTTTTTTATTAAGTAAATTCTCTACATTGCATTTTCTCTTCACTGTGTGCATGTAATAAGAAAAAAAAATGTTAGTGAAATAGTGCTGCATATGTCTGCTGTGTATTTATTCTGTCAGACCTTACTCCACATACTATATTTTGGGGGTGTTCTGCAGTGTTTGGGTGTTTTATGTCGATATACTTTGTGAAAAAGCTGAAGACAATTTTTTTTTTTTTTTTTCAGAGCTTCCAACTCAGATATGTACAAGGAAAATATGTTCCTCACATTTCATCTGCATCACAGTCAAATCCTCAATTCTGCACTGTGGGTTAAGTTTGAACAAAATTCTAAATGTATCAATACTTTTTCTAAATATACTTATGTAACATCTGAGACAACCCTAGGTGCCTTGAAAAGCATTGGAAATGCAAATGCATGTTTCCATCATAGCAATGAATGAAATTACTGAATACATTTTTCAACATGGCACATTCAATTCAAATTTAGTAACCACTCCCAGTTTGAGTTCTGTACAGTATGCAGAGATACAACTGTTCAAGTGGAAAATACTGTATATACAGTATTTACAAGATGCACTGGTCTAATTCTATGGAGTGTTGTGAAATCACTCTTCAGACACAGCATACATGAACATTTTTTGGCCTTTTGCATGACATTCCCACCTATGGTAATTCAGCCACATACAGACCTCATATACACATGCTATACTTGGACTATGCTACTATGCCCAAAACAGCATGGAATATTTATCTCAGAGATAAATATGGAAACAGCAGCCCACACACATACTGCTAGGTATGCTCATATTAAGCTTACACTATGATTGAGCGAATTCTGATATATGATATTTGAAGCAGAGAGAAATTTGTCTGATTTTTATGCTTGGGTATTCAGTAGTTTTACACTGAATATTTCTAATACTGTACACTGCTCTGTAGAATCAAAATGAATATTTCTAATACTGTACACTGCTCTGTAAATCAAAATGAATATTTCTAATACTGTACACTGCTCTGTAAAATCAAAATGAATATTTCTAATATTGTACACTGCTCTGTAAAATCATTGCTGCAGTAGTTTTGACTTCATGTCTGAGGTAATATTTAAAAAGTACAAGTTCCTCAGTGTTTCTGTTTTCTTTCACCTTTGGTGGCATATCGTATTGTCTTGCATTTTGTATATTAGCTTAAATAAATTCTTTATTACTTATTTTACTGTCTTCTATTCATATCATTGTAGTGAATTAATTAAGCTTACACAAACACAAGACATATGCTTCTTTACTATTCTTTGTCATATCACATACAATCAACAATTAACTGGTATAATCACAAGGTTAACCATGAAGTAACAAACTAAGAGCCAAAGCCCACACTTCTGGCATGTCAGCTTGTCACTAAAGGTTACAAATATTAGTTACCTTAATCCCAAAGCACCAACTGTCTAAATTAATGCTGAGCTCAAAAACTGTGAGTGAGAGTCCTTAAAAAAAAAAAAAAAAAAAAAAAAACAAGGAAGAGTGGAACTGTTTAATATGTTGGGGTCCTCTTGCAAAACTGAACTATCAGTATTTTTGAAGAGGATTGCCAATCATATTAAGAGTTAGCTTTTTGTGAATAGCACAAGAGTCTGTACTTCTTGCTCCTCTCTTTATCCAGTAGGAAGCCCCACAACTGATATGTATACACTGGGAAATGCATGTGAGATATATGCCCATCAGGGACATCTGTACACTCAGTTCATCCAGAATACTAGAAGGGGGATCACATACTGAAATGATTAAGTGTAATATTTTCTCTCTTAGAGAGACCGGAAACTAATATCAGATAGGTATAAAATGACCCTACTGGTAGTTCCCATAGATTACAAGTATAAACAAACCCCAGAAGCAGCAGGGTGTAAAGTTTAATTACATCTTTTTGCTCAAAGCACATGGACATTCTCTGAAGGTGTCCTCTGGGGTAGGAGGCTCTGGGATCTCGAGGAATTAAAAAGTGAGCCAGAGGTGCGGGAAGAAGAGTCTGCTGAGTCCCCAAGGGGCACACTGGTATATCTTGATGTTCTCCAGGAAAATCCTTGGTGGTGATGGTGGTTGTGGTTGTGATGGAGGTGGCCATGGTGAGGGAGTTCATTAGGATGGTGCAAAACTCTCCCTCCACCTCCTCTCTCACTCTGGTGTGATCCATTCCAGGAAGACAGGCGGAAGGTCTGGGTCCTACCATTGGTCAAAGTGCGGGATTCACCATAGACACTGTTCCCAAATGCCCCTGAATCTTGCCCTGCCAACTCCCTTCCAATCCCAGCACCACAGAAGCCAGCACAGAACATCTTGAGGAACAGTCTTCGGAACTTCTGGCCAAAGATGCAGTAAATAATGAAGTTGACGGAGGAGTTGATGGTGACAAGGAAGTTACTAGTTATTGTGAGTTCATCCATGACAGTGTTTGTGTCCATTAACTCCAGAACATTTACAATAAAGGCCAGCAGGTTGCAGACAAAGAACACTGAGACAACCACCAACAACATCACTGCCAGACCGATCTCCTTCCTCTGTAAACGACTCAACTGCTGCCGTTCGTGGTTAGCTGCTCGTACCTGAAAATAACCACTTAGCTGAAATTTCTGGCTGCAGATAAATATATCATCAAGTAATACACAAGAATTTACAGTAAAAATGAATTAAGGAAGCATAGAATAAGTAATCAGTTGTAAGCATCTCTCTCTCTCTCTCCCCCTCATGGATACAGATCCTGGGGGAAAGGGAGGATATATCTCCCTTTCAAGTGAGTCAGGGATGGATGTCTAATGTTATCATACCCTGAACAATTCAGCCAATCCAGAAGAAATGTAAAGATAAACCTATAATGATGACAACCAAAACAGTCTTTACCCTGAATTTACAGTTATTTTAAAAAAGGGAAAAAATGTAAGTTAATTTGATGTAATGTATACGAGTGCCAACATGATGATGTGATGGTACCAGACTTGGCTACATGTAATAAAGTTATTTTTCATATCCTCACTCTACCTAATTTGACATTATGTCTACCGTGGCAAAGATTACATACAAGCAACTGTCTCAGCTCACTTCCCATGAAAATGGCCCATTTTTACTCTTTACATTACACTTTAGTCTTGGAAGAATCTCCCCCCTGCCCCAAATCAGAATAAATCTACACTAATGCTCTGTCTGTCTGATAAAAAGAATGAGACACTAAAATACTAGTAAGGCAAGATACTTGATGTTCATTAACAGCAAAATATCATCATCATTATCAATCATCATCATCCTGATTCCCAATACTGAATGGTGTGGGGAAATCCAATACACGGTGACATGTAGAGGTGTATGAGGAAGGCTGGGCCTTGATAGCAGGCTGTAAAGCCTATGCCCAAAGTCGGACACATAAAAAAAAAAAAAAAAAAATAAGGTATGACTACAAGAATGGGAGGTCTCAGTGGCCTACTTCTCCTCTCCCCCCTCCTGTGCAACTGAAGCTGTCAGGTCATGCTTGCCCTGTAAATGATGGGTAGTGGGAGCTCTACACCTAAGGATGGGGTGAGGTAGGGTCCAGAAAACAAGAAGAGAATGCACAACAGAGGAATAACTGTCAAAGCACACCCATAAAATGGGTCAGACACAGGAAGCCAAGCACACATTCACTCACCAATCAAGTCCCCAACTCTACCTCATAGACCTCACCATCTGCATACACACACACACACACCCATAATGACCTAAGAGTAAAGAATATAGAAATTGAAAATACTAAGGCTGAACTTTTGGGAGTTGAAATAGAGGACAATTATGGAGAAAAAACGGATGTAATAGTTTTTTATATGCCCCCCAAAACTAGGGCATGGACAAAGGAAGATTACGAACAGTTAATAAGTGAATCCATTATTAGGCTAGAAATGTTAATTGAACGAGGAAATAGAATAATATTAATGGGAGATTTTAACTGTAGAGAAGTTGATTGGGAAAGTATGGATGCTGGGAAAAATGAAGAATCATGGGGAAATAAATTAATGGAATTGATGATGGAAAACATGTTAACCCAGATGATCAAAGAAAACACAAGAATTAGGGGTGTTGATGAACCATCCAGGCTTGACCTATTATTCACAAAGGACCCAAATGATGTGAGGAACATAACCTACCATTGCCCCTTTGGTAAAAGTGATCATCTGGTAATTGAGATGGATGTGGTAGGAGTGAGGGAAGGAGAAAGAAATGAAAAATACAGAGAAAATAGATACAATTATGGGAAGGCAGACTTTGCTTCCCTGAGAAACTTTTTCCAAAATGTAGAATGGAGTAAAATGAATATGATCACAAATGTTGATGAGAAATATGAGTTTTTGATAGAAGTATATAAAACAGGAGTTACTAAGTATGTCCCAAAATTTTCTGCAGCTATGGAAAGGAAGAAAGAATGGTTTAACAACAGATGTAGGATGGCACAAGAGGCAAGAAAAAAAGCATGGAAGAAAGTGAGAAGAAGGTATAGTGAAAGGGCCTGGGAGGAGTACAAGCAGGTTAGAAATGAATATGCAAGGATACGGAGAGAAGGGGAAAGGAAATACGAAAAAGATATTGTATCTAACTGTAAAAAAGAGCCGAAACTATTTTACAGGTTTGTAAATGGCAAAATGAAAGTTAAGGACAGTATAATACGACTGAGGGATGGAGATGAAACATACGAAAGAGAGGAAGACTTGTGTGAAATAATGAACAACAAGCTACAGTCAGTTTATGTATTGGAAGACGAATTTAGGGAGCCTGAAATGGAACCCAGGCTGACGAGAATGACCGAAATTGCAGTTGACATGGATGAGGTGCTACAGCTGATGAAGGATTTGGATGTGAGAAAAGCAATGGGACCAGATGGTGTGGCTGGATGGATCCTGAAGGAATGTGCCGACCAGTTAGTGTGGCCAGTTTATGTCATTATCAAAACCTCGCTTGAAAATGGACAGTTACCTAAAGATTGGAAAAGAGCAAGTATTGTGCCAATCTTTAAGGGAGGAGATAGGGAGGATCCACTTAATTATAGACCTGTGTCACTTACTAGTATTGTTTGTAAAATCTGTGAGAAAGTTACTAGAAAAAGATGGATAAAGTATTTAGAAGAAAATGAAGTGATAACACCAAGACAGTTTGGTTTTAGGGAAGGAAGATCATGTATTACTAACCTACTAAGTTTCTACAGTAGGGTAACAGATGTCGTACAGGAGAGAGAGGGATGGGCAGACTGTGTCTATCTGGATCTTAAGAAAGCATTTGACAGGGTACCCTATAAGAGACTACTGTGGAAGTTGAGGACATTTGGAGGGGTGCATGGGAAACTATTAAATTGGATGGGAGATTATTTGATAGGAAGGCAGATGAGAACAGTAATAAGAGACAAGGTATCACAATGGAGAAATGTGACTAGTGGAGTACCCCAGGGCTCTGTCTTGGCCTCAGTAATGTTTCTGATATATGTAAATGATTTGCCAGAGGGTTTGAATAGTTACATGAGTATGTTTGCAGATGATGCTAAAATTATGAAACATATTAAATGTATTGATAGTTGTAAAGAACTGCAAGAGGACTTGGACAAAATACACAGCTGGAGCCAGACTTGGAAAATGGACTTTAATGCCAAGAAGTGTCATGTATTAGAAATGGGTATAAGTGAAAGAAGACCACACTGGACATATAAAATGGGCAATGAGATGATTAGTAAAAGAAAGGATGAGAAAGATTTGGGAGTGATTATTCGGGATGACTTGTCACCAGAAAAGCATATAAACAAAATTATTGGGGGAACTTATGGATTACTGACCAACATGAGAGTGGCTTTTAATTATATGGATGAAGAAATGTTGAGGGAGTTGATAGTGACCATGATAAGACCAAGACTAGAGTATGCGGCGGTGGTATGGTCACCTCATTTGAAGAAGCATATTGATAAACTAGAAAGGGTCCAACGGATGGCAACAAAGATGATACCGTGTTTAAGGGAACTCACCTACGAGGAGAGATTGGAAAAACTGAAGTTACCAACATTGCACGAGAGAAGGGAAAGAGGTGACTTGATCACGATATTTAGAAATGTAAGAGAATTGGAAAGGGTGGATAGAGAAGATCTTTTTGTGTTGGATGATGGAAGAACAAGAGGTCATGGCTTCAAGTTGAGGAAAAGTAGATGTCTTAATGATCTCAAAAAGTTCAGTTTCCCGAATAGAAGCATAAGTATTTGGAAT
>JAGKTI010025259.1:920-12288 GCA_018397915.1 Birgus latro
ACTCTTTCTCTAATCACACCTTCTAGAACTCTCTCCAATACTTTCATTATCTGATCTAAGAGCTTTATACCTCTGTAATTTCCCCTTCCCAGGGCATCACCCTTCCCTTTGTACACATTTACAATTACACTCTTCAGCCAATCATCTGGGACCACACACTCATATATAATCATATTTATCAGGTCAGTGACTAACCTCACCCCAATATCTCCTGAGGCCTTCAACATTTCAGCAGTCAACCCAGACACACCTGCCGCCTTCCCCACCCGCATCCTGGCTATTGCCTCACTCACAGTAGCAGCGTCAATCAAAGGCCAAGGCCCAAACACCGGATCAGCTGGCTCCAAACCTTCCCTATCCCAATCAAACTCCTCATTCAACAACCGGCTATAATGCTCTCTCCATGCATCTTTAATACAGTGCTTCCTCCAATTTTGCGAGAATATGGTCAACAAAAAACCTCGCAAATCGAAATTCGCAAAGTTCAAACAATTAAATATATGCAATAAAGGTAAATTGGTCGACATCACCCCAAGGTAAGCACTTTTTCCCACTCTTTCTTTCGATTCTACCTCTTAATTTTATGATGATAAATGAAACAAGCATGGACTGATGTATTGTACAGTAATATTATTATGAAAACATCATAGGTAAGAAACATAAAAAAGAAAAAATGCATATTTACACTGACGTGAAGACTGGCGTGGTGTACGGGACTGGTGGCGGGGCAAGGCTTGGGTGCGACTACTGTGGTGTAAACAAATGTGGCGGGGCGGCAGAACACCGAACTAGGAGGCACAGTATGCCCAGCGAACCACGACGTCACTACTCCGCGTGGCAAAGAAGTGCGGGAAGATGACTATCCCACCACTTGACCTCGCAAAGTGTGTGATCGCTCCCAAAGTTCATAAATGTTAAAAAATAAATGACTTGAAACTACCTCGCAAAATTGGTGATTCGCAAAGTTAAAGTTCGCAAAGTTGAAGGATGTACTGTATCCTCACTGTTCACCACTACCCTTCCTTCATCATTCTTCACACACTGCTCGCCTACAATGTCCCGATTATCTCTCTTCACCTGATTTGCCACCCTAAAAACAATATTTTTCCTTCCTTCATGATTTAGATTATCAAGTAAAAGTCTCTGTGACTCAGACTTCGCCCTGTATACCTCTCTTCTAGCCCTGCGCTTGGCAGCCAAGTACTCCTCCCTGTTACCACCCTTCTTCCATTCCCGAAAAAGCCTTCTTTTCTCCTTAACTGCAGCTTCTACACCCTCATCCCACCACCAAGTCACTTTATGTCTTGGTGGGCCCCCTGTCCAACCGCACACTGCATTGGTAACTCTCAAGAGGCTGTTCTTAAGGGCTCTATACTGTTCATTAACGTCTCTATCTACGGCTTCCTGTTCAGCCACCACTCTCATCTCACTATAAAAGGCATCCCTTACTGATTGGTTTCCCAGCTTCCATATTTTCCTCCTAGGTACATATGTCCTCCTTCTCATCATTCGTTCCTTAAGCACCATGTCACAAATCAACAGTTTGTGCAGGCAGCTGGAGCTACTCAGTGCCCACAAGGCAACGGTTACCAGCCTTACTTGCCCACCCCTCAGATGTAACCCTTACAGTCTTCATCCAGCTGAAACACCGTAACCCACTAAATGACCACCCAGCACAGCAAGTGATGGGATAGAGCTAACCATTTCACTTGTCACTCAGGTGGACTACATGAGAGAGAGAAGGGTGGGGGGAGGGGGCATTACATCAGGTAGAGGAGGGATAGGGACTACAAGCAAAGGGGGAGGGGGGGAAGGGGGACTACTAGATTAGTAGAGGGGGAGGAAAGGATGGGGACCACATCAAGTAGAGATGGAGAAGGATTTGGACATCAAGTAGAGGAAGGGGGAGATGTGGACTACATCAAGGAGAAAGAGAGGAGGGGGATAGAGTAAAGGGGGGAAGAGGGAGGGGTTGACTGCTCCCCCATCTTTGATTATTATCATCATCATCCAGACCTCCTTTCCCGGCCTAGGGCAGGGTGAGGAGTAGCAATATCCAGACAGCCCAAGTCTGCCCAGTCCAATGGGCCACACTGCCATTCACTCATCATTCAAGCCTCTGGAATCCTGACTCTGTCTGATATGCCAGAAATATTCACCACATTCTGTAGCTTAATGTAAACGTACCCGATAGAGTCAATCCTGATGCTGTCACATTAACGAGGGGTGCCAAATCCCTGATCATCCACTTCTTTTCACAATATTCATCCAGCTAGCTTTAACTGTTGTCAGTCCTCTCACCTCACTGACTTCCGTACCTCTCTTCCTCACACACTCATCCACCATCTCCCTCCACTTAAGGTTGGCACTAACATTCCTTCCTTCATGTAAGCCCGTGCAACCGCAAGCCTCTGTTTTTTTATCAAGGCCTTCATAGCACCAGCTACTTTTCTTCCTTGTATCACTACTTTCCACTTCTTTTGCACATTTTCCTCTTTTCTATAATTATGCCCAGGTATCTGAACTCTCTCACCAATTCCAGTTATTCCATTCACTGTATCATGAATCCATTCACTGTATCATGACACTGGGAGTCACCCTCTCTCACAATAACCATCACTTTACTCTTTTCTACATTTACTTTCAAGGCAAGACACTCACAGACATCCGCAAAACTCTGCACTAGTCTACCAAGTTCTTGTCCAGTATTTGCAAGTAGTACTGCTTCATCAGCATACAACAAATTTGAGATATTCCATCCATTACCATTCATTACTAATGCCATCCCCCTCTCCATTATCATCACCCCATCCATATATGGGTATATATACCGAACAGCCATGGAGACATCGCACTACTTGTCACACTCTCACACCGATTGTGATCCATTCACTTCGATGCCCATTTACCTTTACACATGCTTCACTCCTCTCGTAAAAACTCTTGACGGCATCTACCAGCTTACCGTCTACACCTACATGTGCAAAAAACCCTTCACAATCCTTTTCTGTCTACTTTGTTGTATGCTTTTTCCAGACCATAAATGCCATAAACACCTTACAGTTCTTCTCACAAGCCTTCTCCAGTATCTGTCTCACTGCAAATATTTGATCCACAAATCATCTGCCACTCCAAAAGCCACCCTGTTCCTCACTCACTAGGTCTTCTGATATCTCTCTTACTTTATAATAATTCTTCCATATACTTTCCCTACCACACTCAATAAACTTATGCCGAGATAATTCTTGCACTCACTTTGCTCACCTTTATTTTTGCACAGGGGTATAGTCACAGCTTTTTTCCACTCTGCTGGCACAATTTCACTCATCCATGCTTTCTTACATATCTCCAACAAGAATTTCATTCTACTCTCTCCACTACACTTCATCTCTGCATACATCTCGTCAATCCCAGCTGCTTTCCCACTTTTCAGCCGCTTCACAACGTTCTTCACCTGTGCGAATGTCATGTTTCCTGGCACTGCATTCCTTCCTTGACCACCCTAAAAACCAATCATATTCACAGTGGCTATTATTATTATAATTAATATTATCATCATAATGAGGGGTGGGTGGGGACTACACTGAATGGGAGAAGAGATTGACAGAAGGGATCCTCAGAGGATGACTGCTTCCCCACTGTCTGCTATTATAATTATTATTTTTATTATGATAAGTATGACCAACTTGCCTAGCCCCGAGCTCCTACGCTCCTCTGTGGGGCAACATAGGATTGGATAATGAATGAATAAGTACAACCACCATTACTACCAATATTACAACTTTCACAAACAAATGATAAAGAAGGAATAAGATAATTTTTAATCAAGTGAATGTACAAGGTACATTATTATTTTTTTTTTTTTACCCATGTGGACATAAACTGTATTTTACTTAAAAAGAATTGTAAATTTCAATACATTAATTACCCTGGGTATCAATGGGTGTAGGAAGATCAAATGAGTATGAAGGCACACTTAGGCATCAAATAGCAGTCCGTCTCTCCTTTAAGGTAGCTGATCACTTGTCCTTGCAACTCTGTTGTGAATGCGATCAAATGAATAACTCTTGATTGAAACTGGTTAAAAGGGAAATAATAAAATTATTAAAAATCACTCATTCAACCATTATATAACCCTTTAGTGCCTCATCAGGAACATAGGTGCCTGGGTCTACACTAGTTAGTCCAGGCTGGATTATGAGGCAAGTGACCTGTTGCTCTTTTTTAATGAGGAAAGGGTTGGCATTGAGGGGGGAAAGGGAGGAGAAAGAGGCTGGAACTGAGAGAAGTGGACGAGAATGAAGAGGAAGGGGCTGGCACTATGAGGAGAGGGGGGGGGGGGAGCTGGCATTGAGAAAGGAGAATGGAAGAGGAAGGGACTGGCAATGTGATAGAAGGAAAGGAGGAGGAGTACAGAGCTGGCACACACAGAATGGAGGAAGAGGCTGGCATTAAAATGGAGAGGAGAGGACGAGGAGGAGGAAGGGGCTGGCACTGAGATGGAAAGGAGGAGGAATAAGGAGCTGATAGAGAGAGAGGGGCACTGCAAAATGAAGGGGAGGAGGAGTAGGAGGCTACAAGTGAAAAGAGGGGAGGGAGAAGGTGTAAGAGAAGGGCACTGCTAAAGGAGAGAGGGAAGGGTAATGGAGGGCACTGAGAAAGGAGGATGGGGGGAGGGGAGGGAGGAGAAAGGGAAGGGCACTGAGAAAGAAGGGGGGGGAGTACAAGGCTGCAAATGAGAGAGGGAGGGAGGGAGGAGAAGGCTCCATGACTTTTTTTTTTGGGGAAGGAGGGGGGGCTGGCACTGAGAGAAAAGGGGAAGAGAGGGAAAATACTGAAACTACTTATAAGAGAGAGAGAGAGAGAAGGTTGGCACTGAGGGAAGAAGAGTAGTGAAATCTGTGTTTACTGAAATGTTACCAGTAACAAAGTTTCAATCCTAAGATCAGTTGATACAAAATTTTCATTTTGTGGGTACCAATAAAATATTATACCTGACTATTTCAATATGGTGTCTGAAATATTTTCATTATCCACAGTCAATTTACATTAACTGTATTTACTTCAAAAGAGTACCAGCAGCATCTTGGCTATAGGAAGTTTGTCTCAGTTCAATAATATCATTAGAAATTTTATAAATTGACTCTATCAGATACGTTTATGTGAAGCTACAGAATGTGGTGAAAGTTTTTGGCCTGTCAGATAGAGCCAGGATTCTAGGGACTTGAATGATGAGTGAATGGAAGCGTGGCCCATTGGAGTGGGCAAACTTGAGCTGTCTGGACGTTGCTACTCCTCACCCTGCCCTAGGGTGGGAATACAACATTATCATACTGAAAGGACTGGGTCCAAAGCACAAAACATTATCCACAGACAACTTAAATATACTGTATTTAAAAGAAAAAAAAAAGTACTTGCATGTTGGCTGGAGGTTTGATATCCAAAGCACAAAGGGTTCAACTTCAGTATGTGGTAGGTGGGGATGCTCACCATCCATTCACTCGATGTAGTGCTGCTCTCGGGTGTCTGCCCTTTCCTCTTCTGACTTTCTTTACCTCATTCTTTTCTCATCCTTCTGCCTACGGGTGACTTTACACTCCGTCTTCCATCTTTCTTTCCTCCATTCTTTCCTCTTCCTTCTGCCTATGGGTGACTCTACACTGAGTGACAAGCCAAATGGTTTCCTGTACACCAGGAAACTATTTCCTATGCTGGGTGGTAACCATATAACCAAATAACGGCATCTGGTGGTTTAGTGGGTGCTGGGATGAGTGAGGGTGGTCACTCATCTTAAATGTCAGGACCAACTTGCCTAGCCCCGGGCTCCTACGCTTCTCATGGGGCAATATAATATTGGATGGCAGATGGATGGATACACTTACTATTGCCAGATTAACCCTTAGCCGGCGGTGGAACTATATATAGACTGTGTAAAATAGACTGAAAAATTGTGGGGAGACTATATATAGATGCTGCCCCAGAAATTGTCCCCTGTAAATCCCAGCAGAGGCTATACATAGATGGTAAAGTGCAAGTGCCCTAGAGCCTCAGATATCCCTATCTGGCAACATAAGGGTAACGGGTGGCCTATTTAAGGGTGTGCATCTGGTGGCTCAATCTGTTCCCAACTCTTAGAGGGAGGTGTAGCACTCTTTTGTTTCTCATGTAGAACTAAATTTATGCTTTTCTTTTGATATTTGGATGTACTCACACTGATGTACCACAGTAATAGATGCAAAATGCCATAAGATGCAACCATTAAAGGTTAGGTTAGGTTAGCAACAATTTAGTGAGGTAGGGTGAAGGGAAACCACATCCAGGTCACAAGTCCTGGACACAGCTTTGCCTGTGAGTGACTCCATTTACCTTACACTTACAAATATAAACAATAGCTGCTAACAAAATTAAGGTATTAGTATTATAAGCATCTTTGCTATGCTAATGAAATGTAACAACCGTTCTGAATTGCAGTAGAGTCTATATATAGATTATGTTCTGGTCTGAACTGCAGTAGAGTCTATATATAGATTGTTAAAACCTTACATTGCGGTTGAGTCTATATACAGATTATGTTAAAACCTTACATAATGCGGTGTAACTATATTTATGTTTCAATCCTGTGGTCGGGGGCATCTATATAAAGACGATTTTTTCTTTTTAGGTGTTTCTCACTAACTACTGCTGCCAGCTAAGGGTTAATTACTTCAGCATTATATGAACCTCCAGTGATGAGGTGTCTGAAAGCTATACAGGTATTTAAGTCATCCAGTTACATCTCTTGGAATCTTGGCTGGAGTTAAAAAATAAAATAAATATAAACCAATTAAGAAAAGTTAATTACATAATAATCATCATCAACCGGACCTCCTATCCCACCCTAGGGCAGGGTGAGGAGTAGCAACGTCCAGACAGTCCAAATTTGCCCAGTCCAATGGGCCACGCTTCCATTCACTCACCATTCAAGCCCCTGGAATCCTGGCTCGATCTGATACGCCAAAAACATTCACCACGTACTGTAGCTTCACATAAACGTATAAAATAATAAAAACTCTGCCAAAAATGCCACGTCAGATTTATCAATAATATAAACCCACCTGACAAACACTGCATCGTCCAGATATATCAGTGGAGTTGCATTACCTCATGATAAATGCACAGCTGGACACAGACAAACAAAGGTAACTGCATACAATGACAGCAAACACAGGCAGATATGACTAACAGTGCGTCATCCAGGTATCGGTGAGTGACTGCAGGCATTTACCAAGAGACAGTGCTTGTCTGGGTGACACTAGAGGCCTTGTGTGTTGTTGCTCCTCCTCCACAGTGGATGATGGGGAGGCCAGGGGATGAGGGGTGACAGGGTGGAGGAAGTGGGCGGCTCAGCTAATCAGTTTCGCCTGCAACACTAACAATCTTGCTCGCTGGCTCAGGTGTGATACTTGCTGTGGGATAACAAGTCACTTTAACCCCTTCTCTGCACTTACACTATTTTCAGTACTGTATAATCCTGCTATATACAGATGACTTAATTCTGATTGGGTAAATACTGTACAGTACAGTAAAACCTCGATATAACGGACTTCAGTAGACCGGAATTCGCTTTTATCGGACTCGAGGAGCTACCGGACTAAACTCCTATATATCGGAAAAAGTCCGATATAGCCAGAAAGCAGTCCAGACTGCCTGACAACTTCAGCTATGTTCACCACAATAAGACAAGTAAAAGACATATTTTTCAGTGCACAGCACAGTATTATTATACCATTTGATTAATGTAGTGAAGGTATAACACAGTACAATACTGCAATGGTGGTGAAAACCACTGATGCAATCCGGACTAATGTCTGATATATCGGAAAAAGTCCGGATTAGCAGGGGTAAGTCCGGATGTTGCTTTTATCGGAAAATCGCATATTTCGGACTGGCCTGAGCCCCAATTAGTCCGTTAATGTGAGGTCTTACTGTATAATAAACTGGAGAGGACAGACACACCACTAGAGCTGCCAGTTCATACACAGCATCCCAATATCTCTCCCTCAATTCCTACCTAAAAAAAGGATGAGGTAGGATCCCCCTTCCTCCCCACCAGAGAGAGTACAGTAAGCCCTTAAGTTTTGTGTCTAATTGGTACCATGAGGTTGGCATGAAACCTGAATTTTGCGAACCAAAAAGTATTAATTCAATGGTAAAAAAATTAATTGGTTCTAGAGTCCCTCCCAGAGTCACTGTTTTTCTCATTTTTGAGATAAAATTCTCATAAAACAGGATACCAGAATAACTGACAACCATATGAATATGATAAAAATGTTCAGAAATATTAGGTAAATGAATCACCAGCCTATAAGAGCTTCGTCATATCCTCTACTAAATACTTTTTCCTCTTCACACCGACTTGATACTCAAGACTTTCTTTTCTCTTCTTGCCTCCATCCTTTGAACTTCCCAGTATCTCACCGTCACCACTATTACTTAGTCCTCCAATGAAGGAAAGAAAGCCATAATACAGTCAAGCAGACCACATGAGAACAACAGCTGAACGAAGGGAAAGGCAAAATAACTGATCACGGCTGCGCTCACTACAAGAGCACCAAACACACAGTCTCACAGCTGGTGGGAACTGTGCAAACTACATGCCGGACAATATATGACGATCGCGTTGCCCACCAGAACCCCATATATTGTATTGACGCGAAAGGTGAATTCTTGATCGTGAGAAACAAGTTCTTGGAAATTTTGGGCTTCCTTGCAAAAGGTAAATTCGTGAAACCAAATCCTACGAAACATAAGGGCTCACGGTATAACAATCAAACAGCATACCCAGTGACATATGCCACAGTCATTAACACATCACCCAACAATCTGAAGAAATGGTTCCACCTTGTAAGTACAACCTAGTTAATCATCTTCCCTTTAGTGCACCTATTAACTCCTTCTGCAACACCAACACTTATAAAATATTAAAGATACCACTCAACTTTTTCTCTACCATCCACACATACACTACTCAAAATGACGATATGGTTACGTTTATGAAAATCTGTTTGTATGAAACAGTACATAACCTATGGGCAAAAATGGGGACTGGGTGTTTAACCAACACCAACTTGCACCTCTCATGCTATATACTCGTATAAAGGCAGTTTTAAACAAGAATAATGGTTGGTTATATCTAAAACACAAATAAAATTAACATATGACCTATAATAGTGCATATCTATTGTAATGGATGCATAAAGATCTCAAGAAAAGCTATTGGAATTGAAACCACATCCTCAAACTCCTGACTCTGGCTACTGATTGCATACAACACGAGTGAAGTAACCCTTAAAGGATTAAGGCTGCTGGCAATACTATCTATCTATCTATTGCCAGACGCCTTCATCCTATAAGGGGTGGCCAGAAACAATCTGCCTCCATGTCACCCTGTCCCCTGACATTTCACTGCTCTGCTCCCAGCTCACACAACTGTGTCTCATATACCTCACCACTCCATCCCTCCCTCTCATCCTTGGCCTCCCCCTCCCCCCCCCCTCCATCTCACTCACATACACTCTCCTCATCAGTCTGTCACTCTCCATCCTCTCCACATAGCCAAACCACCTCAGTGTGTTTCTCCTAATGCTTCCTATCACATCCACATCCACACCACAATGCTCCTTCACTTCCTCATTTGTCAGTCTGTCTCTCCATGTGACTCCACGTGCTCCTCTCAGATAACTCATATCCGCTGCTCTTACTCTTGACTTCTGTCCTTCCAACAAGGTCCAAGCTTCACTTCCATACATTAGATTAGAGTTGGTATCACAATACTGTCATGTAGTAACTTTTTCACTTCCATGCTCACTTCCCTTATCACTGATTTCAAGGAACCAGCAACCTTTCTTCCTTGTTGTGCCCTTTCAAGCATTTCGCCCTCTAAACTTCCATCTTTACTCATCACACTACCCATGTACTTAAATGCACTCACATTTTCTATTTCATCCTCATCCACCCTCACTGTACATTCACTGACTTCACTTCTCTCGATGACCATCACTTTACTCTTCCCTATATTCATCTTTAGATTCCATTTCTTACACACTCTCCCAAACTCATCTACCAAGCCTTGCAGCTCACCTTTGTCTTCACTTAACAACACAGTATCATCTGCAAACAACAGTACAGGGAGTTTCCAAACACTGCCCTCTCTCATTAGGGCCGCTCCAACATCCGCTGCCCGACCTTTATCTCTTTTATAACCTCATCCATATACAGATTGAACAACCATGGAGACATGACACATCCTTGTTTCAATCCAACCTTCAAACAGAAAAATTCACTCAGTTCACTATCCCCATGCACTGCAGCCTTAGCACCCTCATACATAATCTTCACAGCCTTTAAAACTTCCCATCCACTCCATATATTCTTAATACTTTCCACGATCCTTGTCCATCCACCCTGTCACATGCTTTCTCCAAATCCATGACGGCTGCATACAACTTCTTTTCTTTCTCTAGAAACATTTCCACTAAAGATCTAAGAATGAATATCTGATCTACACAACCTCTTCTCTTCCTAAAACCTCCCTGTTCTCCTCTAGTGAATTCTGTTATTTCCCTAACTCTGTCAATAAGTATCTTACCATATACTTTTCCTATTACACTAAGAAGACAAATGCTGGCAATACAGAGGAATAATTTATCTTACTATTGTCAGAAGCCTTAATCCTGTATGGGGTGACCAGAAATAAACTGCTTCCACATTGCCCTGTCCTTTGACTGCCCTCCCTCCAACTCATGCCCTCCTCTCTCATTTATCTTTCTAGTTCATCCTCCCATCTTTTTCTCAGTCTCCCCCTCCACCCCAAGCACACATACTTTCCTAGCCAGTCTCTCGTTCTTCATCCTCCCCACATGGCTAGTAATTTATGCCCTTGATTAACCCACCAGTTCACAGAAAATTATTCCCAACATGTTACCAAACTCCAGGATACTTGATATCTTTTGTCCCAATTGTTGTAATGTCTGAGGTGATACACTGGCAAGTAGGCGGTAGCTCGATCGGTAGAGAGTTGGCTTGCGGTCCCGTGGGACCCAGGTTCGAATCCTCGCTGATGCAGGGTACAGTTTAAGGATTTGAATTTCATTAAATCAGGCTTTACTGATCTACCAGTAGACCCGCCGACATGTCGTAAAAATAACCCTGCTAATACCAATACACCAGTCCTGTATGAGACAGCCCTAGCATGTATTCAATATGGACGGTAGGTGTTAAGTGCCGAAGTGGTGACATGCAGAGGTGTATGGTATGTAGGAGGACGACTGGGCCTTGATAGCAGGCTGTAAAGCCTATGCCCAGAATCGGACACATAAAAAAAAAAAAA
>JAGKTI010025260.1:0-14048 GCA_018397915.1 Birgus latro
TCCGGAACTATTCTCACAGGAGGAATACCCATGGGAATAGTAGTAGTAGTCTGGCCAAACAGCCCTGAGTCCCTAAGGAAGGCCGCGGCCGAGACTGGGCTTTCCCACAGAGCTCTCAAGAAGTATATGTTGTGTTGTTGGCGTAGGTGATTGTGTGCAGTGCAGTCTTCTATAATGTGCTTAATAGTATGAGGTGCTGTGTTGCATCCTGGACAGGCATCAGCGACGGAGTCATCTATCCTCTTCTGATAACTTAAGAGGGCTGGATGATGCCCACATCTCAGCTTGGCCAGGTGGACCCTGTCCTCATGAGGGAGATAAGATTCAGAAGTGTGGATATCAGGAGGCCGCGCATGCAGCTGAGTGTTGTCTTTAAGTGACTGAATGGAGCGGCGAGTGATTTGAGTATGGATATGCTACTGGAAGCTGGTCTGAGGCGGGCGAGGGGAGAGAGAAGACAGTATTTGTGTATGATACCGTGTGCTGGGTGTTGTTTTGATGTTCCTTGGTGTGTGTGTGGATGTGCTGCCATGTAGTGTAGTGGATGTTGTGGGTTTGTGGAGGCTGCAGCGAGAATCTGGGTGCCTCTCAGGTCTAGATGATCCATGATTTTGAGGACTTTGGCTCCTTGATGCAGGTGGTCCGTGGGTGTAGTAGCTGTGCAACCTGTGATTATTTTTAGGTCCTTGTTCTGTATGGTCTGTAGTGTGTTTTAGTGAGGTCAGGAGCCCAAACAGAGCTTGCACAATTCATCACTGAACGTGTATATTGTTTGTATACTGTGGCGGTGGTTTCTTTGTTGTGTCCAAAATGTATGGGCAAGTGACCTCAAAGCACTGAGTCTTGGTGTTAATAATATTTATCTTTAATGTTTGTGATGTGTTGTTTGAATGACATTGATGTATTATATGCTACACCAAGGATTTTGTGTGTGTGTGTGTGTGTGTGGTATGAGAGTGCTGCTTATGGTGAGGTGCGGAATGCGACCGTGTTCTGCTGTCCAGTTTGTGAGAAGGGTCACTGTAGATTTAGCTGGGGCTATTTTGAGCCTGTTTTTGGTGAACCACTCGTGTAGTGCGCTGAGGCAAGGTTGGAGGATGTATGCGGCTGTTTGCGTTTTGGTGTGTACATTTAAGAGTTATGTCGTCTGCATAGGAAGCCTTGTGTATCTGTGGTGTGTGGGGTATGGGTATGTCGTGCATGTACAGGTTAAAGATGTAGGGGACAGAACAGTTCCTTGGGGGACGCCATTTGTGAAGTTTCTGATGTTCGAGGACTGACCGGCCAATGTTACATGCGCACATCTTTCTGCTAAGTAGTTTGCCAGCCATCGTTTTGTGTTATTGTGCATGTTTGTGTTGAATATTTTGTTTGTGAGGTTGTGGCGGGGGATGGCATCAAAAGCCTTGCCACTGTCTAGTGTGGCTAGGAGTGCTCTGTGCGGTGGCCTAGCTGAATTCATGCCATCAAAAACTCTCCGTGTAAGGTCTGTAAGAAGAGTGTTTGTGGAGTGTAGTGGCCCAAAACCATGTTGTGATGGGACTAGGGGAGGAGGTGTAACTAGTTGTAGTACCAGTCGTTCAGTGACTTTGGAGAGGGTGCAGAGGAGTGTGATGGGGCGGTATGAGGAAGGTAACGTGGGGTCTCTGTTGGATTTGGGGATAGTGACGATAATGCCATACCTCCAGATGTTGGGTATTATGTTGTGTGGGTAGCTGCAGTTTGATATGTTGGTGAGTGCGTGTATACCTTGTGGTCCAAGGTGTTTAAGGTGTATGTTGCTTATGTTGTCTGGTCCACAGGCAGATGAGTGCTTAAGGTTGCAAATTATGTGCTTCGTCTGGTTGTAAGTGAAAGGTGCGAAGTCTGGGTCTGTGGGGAACTGTCTCTTGCATCGGATGGCACGTTGGTCGTCGCGATGAGAGTTTATGGCTAACATGTGAAAAGTGATTGATGAGAGTGTTTGCTTGTTGTTTGTATGAAGGTATGGTGTCTGTTGTTGTGATGGCAGCGTGTGATTGAGTAGTGTTGCTGTTGGAGAGTGTGATGCTGTTTAGTGTTTTGTAGAGTTTGCTGGAGTTTGTTTTGTGATCAAGTGTTTGGAGATAATTATTCCAATTTAGTGTTTGCTGTTCTGATATTTTATTGTATATTTGAGTGTTGAGTTCTTATATTTGTTGTACGGTGTCCTCTATGGGGTGTTGGGGAGTGTCGTAGTGTGTCCCTTTGACTGATGAGGCGTAAAGTTGGGGTTGTGTCTTTTTCTGTTGGCTCTAGAGATGTGTCTCTTGTCTGCGTTTTGTATAATTGTATTGAAAGTGTGCACAGCGGTGTTGATGTTTGTGATGGATGTACTGTTTAATGTTTCAAAGTGTTATTCTGTTTCAGCTTTGAAGGCCTCCCAGTTTTCTCTCTTATAATTAGTGTGTGTGTGTGTGTGTGTGTGTGTGTGTGTGTGCGTGTGTGTGTGTGGCCAGCTGGGATGATTCTGATTTTGGTACTGTTGATTGGGAGGTTTTGACCTCTGTCCAGGATGCTGTGGTGGCGAGGTTTGGGGAGCAGAAGGTGATGTCTGGGGATGATGGGAGGAAGAGGGCTTGGCGTGGGATATGGGTATGTTGATGGAGATTATTCAGTATGAAGAGATTGTCTGTTTGGGATTGTAGTACCAGCCCTCTGTCTGTGTCAGGGTTGTTGACATGCCAGGCCGACGCCTTGGCGTTGAAATCACCACCCAGGATGATGCTGGGTATGTTAATGATGTGTATTTGTGTGTGGTACTGTGGACGATTGGGAGAGGGATGTATGGGAATAGTTCCTGCCCTTACTTTAATGGCTCATGGTATTTGCAAGGCACTTATACCTGGCAATAAGTGATTATTCGTTGTAAACTAGTTCTAAAACTTGTTACTGGATATAAAGGGTCATTTTTTTTCACAGAAATCTATCTATCTGTCGATAGTCAGACGCCCTAATCCCGTTAGAGGTGACCAGTTCTCTGTCACTTCGCTGCCCTCCACCCAGCTGACCCAGTTCACATCCTCCTCTCTCATACTTTTCCACTCCATCCCTCCATCTCATCCTCGGTCTCCCCCTACCTCCCCTCCACTCCACCTCACTCACTCTCCTATGTCCTTTGAGGCAGCCTTCGTCTGAGGGACCGCTTCCTAAAAAAAACTAACCGTAAATACACTGCCTCTCAGGACAGCGAGCGATATTCTCCTTGGCGGGCGTCTTTCCCAGAAGGCAAAACACTTGAAGAAATCGTCGGAAAAATAAGAAATAACTAAAGTCAAAGTAAGACAAAATGTGAGTCAAATTACAACGTGTTAGATCTGTTTAACTGGCCAACCACCTCATGCAGAACCCTCATGATTTAAGCAGAATAAAATGTGGTAGGTGGTGGCGACTTGATGTAGTGCTTCCTACTTCTTCCTTAGCCTTTATCATTCTTTTTCTGTGCCTGCCCTCCTTTCTTCCTATTTCTCCTATATTTCCTGTCACTTCTTACTGCTTCTCTTTCCTTTACAGGTGGCCTTACATTGAGTGACAAGCCAAATGGTTTCCTGTAAGCCAAGAAACCATTTACAACGCTGGGTGGTAACCATATAACCAAACCATACGTGCTCCCTACGTGTCAACAAGTGGGTTGGTGGAGGGTTAGTGCCCCTCCCCGTAAAATAAATAACTCAAAGTCAAATGGCCACCCTTTATGGGATTATGGTGTCTGGCAATAGATAGATAGAAAATGTCTGGCAGCTGCTGAGAATATATTGGTTGTCTTGGAATTGAGGAGACTGGTATGGACTTGTGGATGACGGTTGGCAGATCAAAATTGTGTAGATGTACTGTAGTAAGAAAACCTGCTTGGGCCTGACAACGCTGGAACAGAGAAAACATCGAGGAGATTTAGTGGAAACTTTTAAAATATTAAAAGGGATAAATAACATTGATCATAGTGTGTTCTTTGAATACAGCGAAGGTAGCACCAAGACGAACACATGTAAGCTCAAAAAGAGAGGACACTGGAGAACAATGGTTAGAGCAAATTCGTTTAGTGTGAGGGTTGTCAACCATTGGAATTCCCTTCCTGAAGAAGTTGATACCCCCCCATCAATAGGTGCATTTAAAGCTGGTCTGGACAGGTGGTTATCTAACAAAAATTTGGGAATATAGGTTTGTGTAGGGTGTTGTACGGGTATTAGAGAAGTGTTGGAGACTATGTATATGATTTTGAGATGAATTCCGCATTCAAGAATGGATGATAGATGGGAGCCCTAAAAGAAACGTCTAAGTCTCTTAACCTCCCATGTATTTGAACTAGGTAAGTTTAAGTTTATTGTTGTTGTCATAGAGTTGTCACTACAGGATATTTACCACTGCTTTATATCTATTGTAAGTACATTGTAGGTACAGTTTTCATTTTTTCCCGTTGTTTTCTTACACCTATTCATGGCCATTCCAAAAACTGATAGGACTAGGAAAACCACATCCATTTGTTTTAACACGACATGAAAATAATATCATTCGGCTTTATCATCCTTTGGCCGTAACTTATCCAGTTCATTAGAGTATCAGTGTACTGTACTCTGTGTCAGTAACACTTATAAACAGTGCATGCCTGTCTTTAGCCAGATGCCTTAATCCCGAAAGGGGTGGCTACAGATCACCTCCATGTTTTCCTATCCTTCGCCATTTGTCTGTCCTTTTTCCAGTTCACATCCCCGCTGTCATATTATCTCTACTCCATCCCTCCATCTCATCCTAAGTCTCCCCCTCCCAGTCTCTCCCTTCACCTGACTCACATACATTCCTGTGATCAGTCTCATTCTCCGTCATCCCCATCCCATCATCTTATCCTCAATCTCTTTCTCCTCCCCCTCCCCACTACCTCACACATACTGTACACTTCTAGTCAAGTCTTTCATTCTCCGTCCTCTCCACATCAGCAGCACAACACTCCTTCACATCCTCATAAACTTAAGGAAGTGGTGCTACAAAGACCCTTATAACATCTAGCATAAGGCCAAAATTCCCAAACATCTTGGTTTGTCTATAACCAGATGTCTTAAACCCATAAAGGGTGACCACATACATATTGCCTCCATGTTGCCCTGTCCCCTGCCTTTTCACTGCCCTTCCCCCAACTTACAACCCTCTCTCATATACCACACTATTCCATTTCTCCATCTCATCATCAGTCTCACACTCTCGATCTTCTCTATGTGGCCTTGGTACAGGTATTAAATATCATCTTACGTTATCAGTATGTATCATTTAGTCACCTGAAATGGAGCCCTAATTATTTTTGCATTTAGCCCCTTCAGTGTGATGAGGGAGGAAGGGGAAAGGGAAGCAGTTGGAGATGAGGCGATGGGGTGGAGGGGTATATGAAAGAAGGGGTGTAAGAGTTGGAGAGAAGGCAACCTGATGGTAGAGGACAGGGTAACGTGGAGGCACGTCATTTGTGGGCACTCCATCCATTAACAAGGCATCTAGCCATCAATTCAGAAGATAAATAAACTACAGTGACATATTTTACATTTCAAATCTTCAGATGGTTTTGTTCAACTCTGGAGACTGATGATTAGATGGAGGGATAGAGTGGGGAGGTATATGTGAGAGGGGGGTGTAAGTTGGTAGGAGGACAGTGAAATGGCAGGGGGCAGGGCGAGATGGAGGTGATTCGTTTATCACCACCCTTACAGGATCGAGGCATCTGGCTTTAGATAGATAGGAGAGACTTTGAACTTTCAGGGTTATATATGTCCTTCCTGTATAGTACAAAATACATTATCAGACTGAAAGGGTTAATTGTGATCTATTTTCACAGAGTTCGTGTAGTAGTTCTGAACCCTATGGAACAAAAGAGAAATGAAGAAGGAGAGGACTCCCTTAGTTTGCCCACCATGCAAGAGGAAGAGGACGATATGGACACTAAGCAGCAGCATGGTCAGTTATTTGTTTACCTATTTTTTATTCATTATTTATATACTGCACCCCTGGAAAGCTTTTACTTCACTGGGAATGTATTATTTATTTCATTATATACACTGTAACTTTGGGATATTGGGTGGTCTAGTAGGTTAACATGCTCCAGCTGGATGTTTTCCATAAAGGTTTACATCTGAGGGTTGGTTGGAGTTTATTGTTTATGTGTCTCTCTATAGCCAGATGCTGTATTCCCAAAAGAGGTGTCCACATACAGATTGCGTACTGGTCATTCTGCCCTCTGCTGTTAGGCTGCCCTTTCTTCAAAGCACATGCTCCTCACTCATTTTACCTCTCCACCTCTTCCTCAGTCTCTCCTTCCCCTCCTCCCTGTCCACCTTACTCACGTGCTTTCCTAGTCAGACTCATTTGCCATTCTCTCCACATGGCTGGATATAAATTGTTCAGGGCTTTGTCTGCAGGAGGGATTTATTTATGGTATATCAAACTCCCCAAGCTGGGAAAGTCTAAGCTGAATATTATAATCTGGCCATGTGGAGATAAAGGTCCTCAGAACTGGATACACCTTTTGGTATTGCCTTCATATATTGGTTCTCAAGGTAAAACATAGAGGTTTACCTAGTGCTGAGGATTTACATCAATACTACAGGCATTGAGGACATCACTGATGGTGTCAGACTTGGTGAAATGGAGCAAAGGAGAGTGCATGTGAGTGAGATAGAGGGAGGGGAAGACCGAGGATAAGATGGAAGGATGGAGCAGAGAAGTATATGAGAGGGGGGGGTAAGATGGGGGGAGGTGAGGAAAATGGCAGGGGACAAGGTGACATGGAGGTGATTTGTTTGTGGCCACCCTTTACAGGATTAGTGGATCTGGCTAAACTGTAGATAGATGGATAGAAGCTGTAGATAGCCTAGATGGATAGATATGACATAAATAGATTACAAGATCTGTACCCTAATTTTGTCAGGGATGTGTTCCAGTATAGCACAACTTTTCTCATACATTTAGTGCTGTAAGTTCCTCAGAACTCAGCATCATAGGTAAAAATGAAACTTTATTGGTAATTTTTCTCTTCTTGATTGAGGAATTAACAACAATAAAGGACATAAAAATTGGGGATCATACAGTGAGTCCATGTTATAAATCACAGTTTTTTTAATCATAATTTTTTGCTGTTTTTATACCTACCACAGGCTATGGAAGAAATGCTTATTAAAGGTTGATTGGTGCATGTAAAGCTGATTTGCCAGTTTCCTCCAATTTACAGTATCAGGTGTTTGGAAAAAACTAGTGATATTTATAGGATGGGAGAGAGGATGGGGGATGATAATTGGGTGCAGAGGGTGAGAAGTGTTAATATTGGGGGAGGGGTTGGGAGGGGTAGACCAAGAAAGACATGGGACGAGGTCATTAAGTGTGACCTCAGGGTTAAGGGATTGAACAGGGAGGCTGCCAAAGATTGAGCAGCATGGAGAGCCGCCATTAGGTGACCAAGGCCGACGCGTGCAAGCATGTTGGAGCCTTCAAAAACAAAACGAAACGAAACATCTTGGACTTACAGTATCTGCAGCAATGAAACTTTGAGTAGGAATATTTATGTAATTTACTGAAGAATTAGCAGTAAGTAGATGTAATTGTAGGTTCAAGTGAATGTGAATCCAGTGGACTGCAGGCTGAAGTTACTGCAGGGTTGCAGTCCTCCATCCTTCTTTTAGGGGATGAGGAGGGAGTTGAGAGACGTTTATATAACCAGGCTACAGACCTATTCAGTTACAGCTATATTGGTGCCACTTTATGAAGATGTCCTTCCCTAACACAAATTGTGGAATGTTTGTATAACCAGGAAACAGAGCTACCAATTTAAAATATACTGGTGCCACTACAGGATGTCTCTCCCTAACACGAGTTGAGGGAGATTCGTTCAACCAGGCAACAGAACTGTTCAGTTAACAGCAAAAACAAAGCATACAAGGAGCAACATACAACAAGGAATTACTGAAATAAGTGCTTCATCAGACTGAAGGAGTTAACCATTCACTTCTTCCCTCATTAGCAAAGAAGCTGGTATGGACTGCTGAATTAGTCAATGCGCTTCTGGACAAGATCGAGGAAAATGTTGATGACTTCAGAAATAAGAGTTTTCGGAGGAAGTTTGCGTGGAAGAAAATATGGAAGGAGCTTAGTGAAGTGGTAACTATTATCAGCTCTTTTTTTCTCTGTTTCCTATAAGTTAACAATACTATATACATTTGAAAAACATTGCCATAAGTTCTATTGCTATTTTTGCTGCTGATTTCCTTATTTCCCCAATTCACAGTACCATTTTTTATTTTTATTTAATCATTTAATTATTCATTCATTTATTTTTTTTTGTATATTGCTGACATATAATAAGGACCTGCTGTACCCAGGCAACATTGACCTGACCTAAAATTGCCATCTCCTTATCTTGAATGGCAAGTTGTAAAAAGATATTAACACTAGAATATGGTGCTGTGCCCTTTCCACTTAATCACTCCATCTTGAATCCTGAGGTGTAACAAGAGATCGACTGAGGAGTATAGTGCTTTACTTATTTCATTTTAACTTGGTCAAAACTGTTGTCCCTCCATCTAAAAAAAAAAAAAAAAAAAAAAAAAAAAGAGAGAGAGGGGGGGGCTTATCATTAGGACCAATGTACTAAGGTGAGGAATCTCTTTAGTACAGTGGTAATTTTTCATAGTTGTTTTGGCAACATTTGGACTTTTTTTTTTTTTTTTAAGGTCTTTTGGACTGTGGGGGATAAAAACAGTCTTCAGTAACCCCTTCATTATGAGAGATTTTCCATAAGATGAATAAAGTCGTCTGGCTGTTGGGTGAAAAAAAAAAAGTCATCATTATCCATTCCCATTTTGAGCCACATAAACAGGAGTGTAGGGGCCTGGAGCTAGGCTACTTAGTCCTGAGTTTAAGGCAAGAGTGACAAGCCTCACTTAAACTTGAGTGGTATTATGTAAACAAGAAACCCCAACCATCCCTCAGACTGAAACCCTGAGAGGCTTCATCCTGTTGGAGTGTCTTAACTCAGTAGGCCACCAGGCACAAGTAAAAAAGAAAAGATGCCATCATACTGAAGGAGTTCCAATGACTGATGTGTGAGCTGCAAAAAGTAATGTAAAAAAAAAATTAAATTGTTGCACTGTGCTCTGTTTTCACATGTATTTTTACCACCTGCGTCGCAAAGCGAGCGGAGTCGTAATGTTTTCAGTTGTGAGGTTGGCTGGCTGGCTTTGTTTATATGTGGGTAAACAAGATATGAACGGCTTGAAGTATCAACATGAAACTTTCAGGGTATCAAGATATGGCCAAAATCTTGGATGAGTTTGAAAATGGACACTCAGGGTCAAGGTCAGGGTCACTAAAATGGCTGCCAAAAGTCAACTACCAGGTAATTGACCTTTGGTGACCAAAATTTCTGCTAAAGATCAACTAATTGACCTTTGGTGACCTGGACCTTGACCCTGACTGCCCATTTTTGAACATGTCCAAGATTTTGACCATATCTTGTCCATGTTGATAGCTCCAGCCATTCATGAGATATCTTGTTTACCCACATGTAAACAAAGCCAGGCAACCAACCTCACAGCTGAAAACATTACCACTTCACTTGCTTACCTCCCGTGTTGCGAAGCAAGCAGAGTGGTGGTGTTTTCAGTCGTGAGGTTGGCTGGCTGGCATTGTTTGTGTGTGTTTCACATCCTGAATTTGCATCGAATCAGAAATGGAGGTGCAAAAATTGTGCCAAGGAAAAACTTTCCGGCTACGTGGGTGGTGAGATCCCATTGTGAGATGGCTTCTAGTTTCCTCTGTATTCATGTATGTTCTCTCTCTACTTTCCAGTGCCCTTATGCAACACTGGACCAAGTGCAGCATAAGTGGAGAAACATGCTGTTAGCTGTACGGCGATATGACCACAGTAGGACCTCCAAAAGTCAAAGCAGGATATGGAAGCCAGTTTACTACGAACGATTAAATTACATTTTGGGGAGCAGCCGTAAAGAAATACTGAGAACTATAAGAAATTCTCCCCCAGTTGTGAAGCAGGAAGATGTGAAGAGTTATGTGCAAGATACAATGTCACATGACTCATTTAAATCACCTTGCATCACAGTGTCAGCTAACCCACTTAAATCACCTTCTGTCATGGTGTCAAATGACCCACATATATCGTCTTGCATCACTGTGTCAGATGACTCATCTACTTTGTCATGTCCCACTGTGTTTCGGGGAAACTCTTCCCCTTCAGCAAAAGGAAACAGCATGGACAGTAGACGTGCAAATGTATCAGTGGCTCCAGTCACCTCCATAATTACGTGCCCCACAGCCATTGTGTCAGAACATAAGAATTTTATCCTACTGAAGCGACCTGTTTCCAGCGGCAGTTCCAATTTGGCAGATTCAGATGTTGAAGAGACACATGAGAGTATTACTCCACCTGACAGAGTGGCTTGTGCAAGAGGTGATGAGGAAAGGTTGAAAAAAGACCAAGCTAACGTTCAGAATATAGGAGAAAGAGCTACAGTTAATATGTTGGGCAGAATGAAGAATCAGCAGCCATCTTCAAAGTCAGAGGCATTACAGATTCTGAACAGTATTAATGAAAAGTTGGACAGGATGATAGCGAGCAAAGAAAGGCATCAGCTTCAGTTTGATGAGCTGTTAGAACTCAGTAAAGAGAAGAATAGAAAACTGGCTGAAAAGAATGGAATGTTAAGAGAACTAGTGGAGAGTATAAACAACAAATGTGAAAAGAGATAGCATGGGCCATTTCAACAAGCCAGTAAGTTATTAAGTCATACAGTAGCACCTTGATGTAAGTTCATATTACCCAGACTCTCTAGCAGTTTCCATTATTGACCAGAATGAATAACTCTATCACTGGAATCTTGCTGTGGGGTTTTTAAAAGGAGAGTTAGTAGTGTTTTATAATTTTCTGATGGTGACATCATAATAATTTGTCTCAGAAAAATTTATCTGATAGCTGCAGTTATTGGAACATACTTTAAATATGGCATACCTGAAAGAAAGTGTGTTTAATATTCCAAATGCTATAATATTTATATCCAGGATGATTGTTTAAAACAATGCCTTCAAACTTCCATTATCATCATTCGCTTCTGCTTCTCCAAGCCAATTACCTTAAGCATAACTTCATGCAAGTATAATGTCATAATAAAGTTTGGTGAAATAAATGCGTAATAATGTACTTGGTTACTGCAACCAGGATAATATTGAGACAATTAATTGTGACATTTAAGAAAATATGTAGTATGTTCAGTGTATACTGTAATTGCCACTGGAAGTGATTGCACAAAATCTGTTAAATTTCAGTGGAGTTTTGTGCCATCAGTTAATTGTGCAGCTGTATAGTAGTAGCAGAATGCAAGTTTGTTAGTAGCTGAATGCAAGCTATCAAAAGGTGTATATGCAGTGCTAACTACCAGAGTTTCTGGCTGCAGTAATCAGTAAATGGATACCATAGTAAAAGTACTCATGATTATTAGCTCTTTCAGTGGCTGAGGTAGACTTTTATATTATATTCAGGCAGACACTAACAAGTTCAATAAACTGGAGGAAGAAAGTCTCCCCTCTGTGAAATGGTTCAATAATGTACTGTACCTGATGATTTTTTTGTTAGTAAATAAGCTTTCTCCCATAAAAAGTATCTGAAGTAGATAATGCATCAGGTTATTAAGTTAAATTATTATTTAGCCTAAGTGTGGGGGCTGCAAGAGGATTATATGAAGGTGTTTTAGCACTGACCTTACTACATGGATGTGAAACTTTGGTATAACTTGAAAATCAAAAGTCATGAGTAAGAGCAGTGAAAATGAACTTATTAAGGAATGTGTGTGTGGAGTTCTTAGAATAGATGAGAAACAATGCAGTTTGTGAAAGATGAAGTGTGTTGGCAGTATGCGTTGAGATCGTGTTTAGATGGTTTGGTCATATTGAGAGAATGATTGTAAATACTGTAGTTTGGTTTGTTGTTGTTGTAGCCCCAGGCTTGTTTGAACTTGAACCCAGTGAACTGCAAGCTGAAGTTGCCCTTTTCCCATAATCCACCGTCCTCCTTTGGGGAATACAGAGGGTGTTGAGGGACTGTATAACTGGGCAGCGGACCCACCCCTTTTTATCCATATCCGACTTTCGGGGGGAGGCTTGATAGGGGTTCCGCCAGCATAGATCACGGGTCCGGGGCGAGATGGGGCTCGAACCTGTGCTAGAGGGTACAGGGCATTGCGGTTCCCAGGCTGCCACTTCCGCTCAATAGAGAGGGGCCTGAACCTGGGAGTAGCGCCCCAGGAGGCTGCCCTATCAGTGGGTGTATATTGGCGGGGCAGTTGCAGTGCCAAGCCGCGCTTGGAGGGTGTCCCTGCAGGTGTCCTGGCAGGGTGCCCCGAGGCCACTACCACAGCCACTAGTAAGCTGGTGGGCTAGGGGTCCCAGATCCATTGCCTGGACCTAGGACTGTGCAGTGGGCTAGGCCTTTGGAATGTTTACCCCCCTTTATCTTACCGACTATGACTAAGTACAATAACAAGCTTCAAAGCAAGCCTGAGGACAGCAAATCACCCAGGGGGTTTAGGGTGGGCTCATGGAATGTGGGAAGTTTGAGGGGAAGAGCGGGGGAAGTTGTTGAGGCATTTAGTAGGAGGTGGGTGGATGTGGCTTGTTTGCAGGAAGTCCGGTACAGGGGTGGATCAGCCAGAAAGATTGCTGGGAAGGATTGCTACTATAAGCTGTTTTGGCAGGGGGGAACTGACGGATATGGGGGTGTGGGTGTGTTGGTTGCAGAGAAATGGGTGAAGTATGTCATGAATGTCATGAGAGTAAGTGATAGGATAATAGTAGTGAAAATTTTGATCGGACGGGTGATTGTTTCAGTTATATCAGCATATGCTCCGCAGGTAGGATTGGATGACGCAGAGAAGGATAGATTTTGGGATGATTTAATACGTGTAGTAAGTGGTATGGGTGATGATGAGGTAGTGGTTCTGGGAGAGGATTTAAATGGTCATGTTGATGAAGCAGCTCAAGGTTATGAAGGAGTCCATGGAGGATGTGCATATGGTGTGAGGAATGCGGAAGGGGAAAGAATACTCGAGTTTGGGGAGGCTATGGACATGATTGTGTGCAACACACATTTTAGAAAAGAGTGAGTAGATTGATAACGTACGAGTCCGGGGGAAATAGTTGTCAGATAGATTATTTTCTGGTCAGGAGGGTTGATAGGAGATTAGTGAGGGATGTTAAAGTTATAGGAAGCGAGGAGTGTGTGCAGCAGCACAAACTGTTGATTTGTGACATGGTGCTTAAGGAACGAATGACGAGAAGGAGGACATATGTACCTAGGAGGAAAATATGGAAGCTGGGAAACCAATCAGTAAGGGATGCCTTTTATAGTGAGATGAGGAGAGTGGTGGCTGAACAGGAAGCCGTAGATAGAGACGTTAATGAACAGTATAGAGCCCTTAAGAACAGCCTCTTGAGAGTTACCGATGCAGTGTGCAGTTGGGCAGGGGGCCCACCAAGACATAAAGTGACTTGATGGTGGGATGAGGGTGTAGAAGCTGCAGTTAAGGAGAAAAGAAGGCTTTTTTGGGAATGGAAGAAGGGTGGTAACAGGGAGGAGTACTTGGCTGCCAAGCGCAGGGCTAGAAGAGAGGTATACAGGGCGAAGTCTGAGTCACAGAGACTTTTACTTGATAATCTAAATCATGAAGGAAGGAAAAATATGGTTTTTAGGGTGGCAAATCAGGTGAAGAGAGATAATCGGGATATTGTAGGCGAGCAGTGTGTGAAGAATGATGAAGGAAGGGTAGTGGTGAACAGTGAGGATATTAAAGATGCATGGAGAGAGCATTATAGCCGGTTGTTGAATGAGGAGTTTGATTGGGATAGGGAAGGTTTGGAGCCAGCTGATCCAGTGTTTGGGCCTTGGCCTTTGATTGACGCTGCTACTGTGAGTGAGGCAATAGGCAGGATGCGGGTGGGGAAGGCGGCAGGTGTGTCTGGGTTGACTGCCGAAATGTTGAAGGCCTCAGGAGATA